>PVIC010016018.1:0-34376 GCA_004025085.1 Thryonomys swinderianus | reverse complement strand
TCACGCCTGTAATCCCAGCACTCGGGAGGCAGAGACGGGAGGATTGCTGAGTTCGCGGCGGCTTGCCTGGGCACCATAGTGAGCTCAGGGCCAGCCTGAACTACAAAGCAAGATCCTGTCTCCAAAAAAGCAAAAAAAAAAAAAAAAAAAAAAAAAAAAAAAAAAAAAAAAAAAAAAAAAAAAAAAAAAAAAAAAAAAAGAATGACAAGGAAAAACAAGGCAAAACAACCAGACAAGTTTGAGATTGGTATGTTTAGCTCAAAAACTAAAGATTTTTCTTTTTTAAAGGTTATTTACTTGGGCTATTTATAATGGATATCCATATATGTAGGAAAGTCTGTTTATGTGCATATATATTGGAATGAAAATTCCAGAGACTCTATGAGCAGGAAACTAAGACATTCCCAACTGATGCTTCTACAGACAAATCATGAAGGAGAAAAAGATCTAAAGAGATAATAAATAAATGTGGGTCAAATAACTCAGCCTCTGAAGGCTTTTCACTGCTTGGTAGAAAAACTTCCTGACAGTGGATCTGAATCTCTGGAATTAAGAACAGATGTTGGAACAAAGATCCAAATGGAACAGAGTAGTTTGCACCCCAGAAAGGGGTGCCTCAATAAAGGCATCAGCCAGCTCCATGAAAAGCAATATCCAAGGGGCAACTCCTAAGTAGCTGAGCAGAGTAAAAGAGATTTTAAGAAGTAAAACAAATAAAAGGGGTAAAGGGGTAATGGAAGTCAAAGATAGTTGCCAATTTGAATAAATTCCAAGAAAAAAGAATTGTACTATGTCATTTTCCATCTTGCTTGGCAATGAGGGTCACCTTTGCCAAAAGAAGTTTTAACTTTCCAGAGCCTCCACATTCTCTCATCCTCCTGGCCCCTGGGAAACTTGGATATCTTTCTTCTGAAAACATTCTTACTTCTGTGCATATTTTTTGCCTTCATGCTTATAAAAAAGCCTATCACTCCTGATTACACTCTCCGAAACTGTCTCTGGACGTTTTACCTGGCCTACTCCACAAAAATCACACAACTAGCTCAACCCTGGAACTCAGATTTGATCTTCTGGTTACCACAATGCCTGTAAAAAGAGAAGAGAATGCCCTACGATCTAAGAATTAAGCCAAAGTGATATCCACAGGAAGAGGGAGCTTCTATTCCAAGACACAGTTCCAGGGTAAGTGTTGTGATAGTTCAGCTCAGTGGTCAACTTGATTGATGGTAAACCTTTTAAGGATCAAGTACCCAAACTGCAACCTAAAACCCACTTATTTATCATACATAAATTGCCAGTGCTGCCACTATACTGAAGTTTTAGTTTAGCAAGCACAACTATTATCTGCTGCTTGGCTTGTATGCTGACCGAGAAGGCTCTGTACTGTGGTTTGTGTCCTATAGATTCACCACCTCTGACCTAGGGGGTTAGTAAAACACACTTCTGATCATGTTCTGGTGGGTCACAGATGTAGCCTTGGAGTCTACACCTGCTCCTCAGCCCTCTGCACTCTACCTGATCACTCTAACATGAAGTAAGCATCATTGTTCCATTATGTCCTTCCTGCCTCACAGCCAGCCAATCATGGACTGCACCCCCTGAAACCATGAGCCCCCCCAAATCATTTCCTCTGTTAATGACTAGCACAGCTGTCCACAGTGGACAGAAGGAAGGAGGGTTCTGCAGGCTTCTCTGTCAGACAAGGAGAGAGTGGTCAAAGATTGCCATGATATCACCTGAAAGGATACCTTTCAAGAAAGCAGAACTTTAATCACACATCTTGCTTTTGGAAAGGTTTTCACCATACCATCCAGAAGTTTCTATGATGATTTTAACACTGGTCACAAGAATCAGATAATTCCAGAGCCATCAACTCTAGATAATCATGAGCTAACTTCAAAAACAAAATAGTAATTCTCAGTTTCTAATTTGCCCTAATAGTGCCTTGATTTTCAATCCTGCCTAGGCATTAAAATTTAAACTGAGAAGGCTTAACAAGAACTATTCAAATTCAACAGATGACACTAACAGCAGACAAAATAGAAGGCAGAAAATCATTTTTGGAGACAAAGTAGAACTTTTTTGATATAATGATTAATCCACCAGAAAGATATAATTATACACACCTAAAATCAAAGCCCCAAAATGCATGACCAAAATTTGAAAGAAGGAAGAAACAGATAACTACACAATAATAGCTGGCAATTTCAATACTTTCAGTTTGTAATAGAGTAACTAGTATTTAGCAAGAAATCAGAGGTGTAACAATATCATAACCTGGACATAAGAGATGCTTCTAGAACACTCAACAAGAACAAAATACACACTTTTCTCCAATGAACAGGAGACATTCTCTGAGATGGGCCACATTTTAAGCCAAGGAGTAAACCAATAAATTTAAAAGGAATGAAATCATGGGGTGTTATGTTCTCTAACCACAATGGAATGTAACTAGAAATGGATAACAGAAGAAATTTATAATAAACTCCCAAATATATGGATATTAAATAAAACTCTACTAAATAATTCATAGTTTAAAAAAAGCACTAAAAAGGGCTGGGGATTTAGCTCAGTGGTTCCAGGTGTCTGCCTTGCCCCAAATTCAATCCCTGGTATCCACATACCACAATGCTGGGTGTGGTGGCTCATGTCTGTAATCCCAGCATTCAGGAGGCAGAGGCAGGAGGATTGCTGTGAGTTTGAGGCTCACATGAGCTACCTAGTGAACTCAGGGCCAGCCTGAACTACAAAGTAAGACCCTGTTTAAAAAAAATATGTAGCACTGATGAAATAAGGAAATACAAAGACAAAAACACAATATAACAAAATGTATGGATGCAGATTACAGGGCTGAGAAGAAAACTTACAGGTCTGAATATCTAAATCAACAAGAGATCTCAAACATGCAAAAAGTTCAGGAAGATTTCATGATAGAAGATAAGCACACCAAAACATAGTAATCAACAATTCAAAAACAAAATTAAGGGGCCAGAGATTTAGGTCAGTGGTTCTGGCACCTGCCTAGCAAGTCCAAGGTCCAGAGTTTGATTCCCAGTAACCACATACAATGCTGGGCGTGGTAACTCACACCCACCAGCAATCAATAGCACATACCACAGTGCTGGGCGTGGTAGCTCATGCCTGTAATCCCAGCACTCAGGAGGCAGAGACAGGAGGATTGCAGAGTTCAAGGCTTGCCTGGGCAACATAGTGAGCTCAGGGCCAGCCTGAACTACAAAGCAAGACCCTGTCTCAAAACAAACAAACAAACAAACAAAAACAAAATTAAGAACAATTCCATTTACCATATACCAGTAGTGAAAGAATAAAATAATTATGAATAAATTTAACAAAAGAAGTGCAAAACTGTACTGCGAAAACTATAAAGCATTATTCACAAAATTTAAAAGCCTAAGCAGAAAGACATCCCTACAGATGGACAAATTCAGTGTAATCTCCAGTAAAATTGCAGTTGATTTATCAGAAGAAACTGACTGGCTGATCCCAAATTTGTAGGGGAATGCAGGAGGACTCAGAACAGCCAAAACTGTATTAAAAATCAACAACAACAACAACAAAGTTGGAGGCCTAGTATTTCTTGACTTCAACACCCATCTAACTCCCCACACAGAACCACAAAAACCCTAGAAAAATCAATATAGCAGTATGGTATAAGAAAAGACACTTTGGAGGCCAGAGATTTAGCTCAGTGGTTCCAGCGCCTGCTTGGCAAGTACAAGGTCCTGAGTTCGATCCCAGTAACCATATACAATGCTAGGCGTGGTGACTCACGCCCACCAGCAATCAATACCACATACTACGGTGCCGGCATGGTGGCTCACGCCTGTCATCCCAACACTCAGGAGGCAGAGGCAGGAGGATTGCTGAGTTCCAGGCTTGCCTGGTCTGCATAGTGAGCTCAGGGCCAGCCTAAACTGCAAAGTGAGACCCTGTCTCAAAAAAAGAAAAAGAAAAGACACTTTGATGAAAAGAATACAATTTAATTTAAAGTCTTTTACAGTGAACTTTTGACAACAATGCCAAGAAACTAACTTAAAAAAGGATAGTGTTTTTGACAAGTGGCTGGAACAACTGGCAATTCATATGCAAAGAAATGAACCTGAAACCTGACATTCCACGTGGCAGAGAATTACTTGGTCATACAAAGGGAACACAGTAATGATGTTTGACACAACATAGATGAACCTTAAAGAATTTATATGAGGGGGGAACCTGACACGAAAAGCTACAAGTTATCACTCTATTTACACGAAATCTCTAGCACAAAGCAAATCCACATAAATAAAAAGTTGGTGAGTAGTTCCGTGGGAATGCAGGAGGGAGGAATGAGTAATGGCTGCTAAGGGTACAGCACTTCTTCCTGGGGTGATGGAAATTTTCTAAGATTAGAGAGTGGAAATCACTGCAGAGCTTTCTGGACACAACCAGAGAGAGAAACTACACTTTCTGAGAACACCTCAGATCTAGGAAGATGGGTAATAACAGAAAGGACAGAACTATGCTTTGCCAGGAAGGTAGTGAACTGGCCAAAGTCCTTTGCCGTCGACCCAGTGCACTCTCCGGGCAGCATTTGGCAATGCTAGGGTGGGGGCAGGGGACTGTCCCTCTGGCATCTAACAGGCCATTCAGGGGTGCTGTGGAACAGCCCACAGGGCACAGGACAGTATCAAAGCAGACTAAACTGGTCCCAAAATGCTAGTCGTTTTGAGATTCAGAACTCTGTATTGGCACTGTATCAATATTCTGAACACATTTGTACCTTTTCTAAATAAAATTTTAAAAATCACCCCTATTAACAGTTAAGAATAAAGGGTTAGGGGCCGGAGGGTTAGCTCAGTGGTTCCGGCACCTGCCTTGCAAGCGCAAGGTCCTGAGTTCAATCCCCAGTAACCACATATAATGCTGGGCGTGGAGACACACCCACCAACAATCAACACCGCATACCACAGTGCCGGGCGTGGTGGCTCACGCCTGTCATCCCAGCACTCGGGAGGCAGAGACAGGAGGATTGCTGGGTTTGCGGTGGCTTGCCTGGGCACCATAGTGAGCTCAGGGCCAGCCTGAACTACAACGCGAGACCCTGTCTCAAAAAGCAAAAAAAAAAAAAAAAAAAGAATAAAGGGTTAGGAATCAGACAGACAGGGACCCACCAGAACTGTGGGAAGGTCACCAACTGGACATTACCGCCTCGTCTGTAAAACCAACCTCACAAAACAGTTATGAGGTTAAATAAGAAGATACCTGGCATCAGTAAAGGCGAAGAGCTTTTAATTTTATAACTATTGTTATCTATTTTTTCAAAAGCACTCAAAGTGGCTTTGATCTAGGACACGGGTGATGAAATTCATCTTAAAACAGGACTGTTTTACTGAGTAACAATTAGTATAAAAACTGGACCGCTTTTATAAGCTGATAGGCAATCGAGACAAAACAGTCCACCTCCCTCACTACTATATGAAAATTTAGCTAAAGAGGGCCAAAGAATTGCCATGGCAACCAAAAGTTTATGTGATTCATTTTCTTTCCAGTAAATATATTTGTCAGGCTGGGTTCTGTATACAAATCCCCCGCATAGTGGTGGAGTCTTTTCTGTTTACTAAACCTAATATTATCCTGTTGCTCTACAACCAATTTATTGGCATCAAAACTGTCACCCAAAACAGGACAAGACGACAGGCAGACATCTGATGTGGGTCTTTGGAATGGAGCTCGTAGCTAGAAGGCAGGAGTGGCTCGGTGAGACATTAAACACCCTGCAACATCCCCCTTGGGCCAGGCACTGGTACAGGATTCCCTCTTCCCCGCTGTAAAGGAAGTAAGAGGAAAAGACAACGCTTACTGAATGTTTATTACATATTTGGACAGGCTCTGCCCACTCAGGCTCTCCTGAGAGACTGTAAAGCAGGAATAACTCCAACACTGTACAGAAAACACCAAAAATCTGGAAGTTTCAATAACTTGCCCGGGCCATGCCTTCCACACGCATTCCTTTTTGACATGTTCATTATTTACTTTCAAACATTTTTCAGTTGACTCAGAAAAAGAATGAGGAAAACAGTGTTATGGGGAAAAACAGAAGCGAAGGACAGACAAAATGCACCCCATGAAGTATTACATGATTATGAGCACCAGGGCTCAAATATTAGCCTGACTTTCCCAGTGGCTAAAACAACAAAGAAACATAATGAGCAGTTAGAATGGAGGGAGGTATCTGGAACATTAAATACTAATTTTTTATGAGATATCTTTGGTACTTCCTCCCCATGATTCCAAGACACAGTATGTAAATCACAAAGCATAAGTCAGTTAAGAATCTGAATTCGGATCAAAATAAACCCCAGACCCACGAAGGCTTCCTTACCATATGTGCATGAGAAAGGAAGGGTATGAGGTCATCTTCATAGTCCATGTTCATTTCTCTAACACATGAAGTCATAGAATGATTAAGATTATCAACTCCAGATTCACACCAGCCAGGTTCAAATCTCAGCACTGCCATAAGCCCTTTGACAAGTCATGCAATTTCCAGTCCCTCAGTTTCCTCACTGGAGAAGATGACTGTGATACCCATGTCACAAAGCTATTGTGGACATTAATGTAAATAAAGCTATCAGAGCAGCTCTTAGACTCTACTGTGGAACTGTAAGCTATTCCTCCTTACTTCCGGTGGTGTTTACTGATAACTGACTGTCCCAGGCATCGTTCTGAGTGTGGGTAGAACAGAGCTCTGCCCAAGGCAGGAGAGATCTTGCTGTCATGGAGGAAATAAGGACAATCAAAGCCAACAGAAACAATCAGGCAGTGCCAAGTGCTAGACGGTGCTGTAGGAAAAGAGAATGATGAAGAAAAGACAGGGCTGGTCATGGTGAGATCTACAGACAAGATGTAAGGTGAGCAGAGCGGGGAGCATCCCTGCCAGAGAGAGCGTCTCCAGCACACACTGGAAGTTGGAAAGAACCTGGAACAGAAAGATGGACAGAAGGGTGGCAGAGCAGAGTGCCCAGGGCAGGACAGACGGAGGGAGCACACAATGAGGCTGAGAGGTAAGTAAGAGGCAGGCCCAGCGCCTGCCCAAGGAGCTCAGCTTTGGAATGCTAGTTGTGATGAGAGTTCTTTACATGGGAGTCATCTCCTCTGACTTTCCTTCCTTAGAAAGACGACTCTGCTGACCCATGAGAATGTGCGAAGGGCTTGGAGGCCGAGGAAGCAGCAACATGAGAGGCTGGGGGCTTCCTCCACCCTCATCACTACGGATGAAACTCAAGTTTGGTAACAAAGAGTTTGGTAACTCTTTGTTACCAAACTTGGGCATGCAGGGATTGTAAAAAGTCTCACATCACCCCTGCCTACTAGCCACAAGCAGTACCCCCTGGCGTGACCATCAGCTGTCTCCAGACATTGCCAAATGACCCCCGCAGGCAAAATCACCCCTAGGTGAGAGCCACAACCTTAACAGTAGAGCTGATCAGGACAAGTAATGGATGAAAGCAGTGAGAGGGGTGATGAGCAAAAGAGAAGAGAGGCGGATGACTCTTGTGTTCCCTTGAGATGATCCTTCAGGAAATAACATGAGAGCACCATGAGTTTGTGGGAGCAGAATGGGATCTTCAAGGAGAATGTACTAAGTCAGAGGTCACACTCACTCCCTGGTGAATGATGGTCCTAGGAAGGAGACAAAAAAAGGTAGCAGCTGTCCCTGAGGTAATGGGGTAGAATCCAGCAAGCAAAGGCGAGGACAGAGGAAATGGTCATGGTGTCCTGTGTTTCTCAAAGGTCAAGTCGGGATGGGTGTAAACATTTGCTGTATACCTAACACTTAAGAGATTCCCAGATACTTTTTCCAGACCAGATGTATTACTTTAATGGATGCAAAGACAGGCTGCTGAGGGGCGAGGATCACATCGCATTACCCCAGGGGAGAAAGGGTGAGGGCCGCAGGGCTCCGGTTTGAGGGCGGGTGGTGTCTAGGAGAGAGATGACGGCTGAGGATGTGAAGCAGCCATTGCACCAAGAAATCCTCCCGGATGAGTGTGAATTATACTCGCCCAAACAGGACACGAGCAAGCACCTGGCCTTCCCCAGGCCCACGAACTAGTCTTTCCCAAGGTGGCCTTAAACAGACGGGGCTCGGACGATCACAGCAACCACTGAACAGGGCAGGGTTTCTCATGGCATGGTGCCCAGAACACCTGCAATTCTCTGCGTCCCACTGGAGTCTTCATGACGCAAAATGTTCCAGAAAGGTCCTCAGAAACTACTTCCTGAGGACTGGAGCCCATTCTAGGAAAGCGGCGTGGTCCCCTGAAAACCATCCTCTGGACCCTCAAGGTTCGGTGTAGAGCTTGACCAGCAGCATCACCGACTACCTGCAGGTTTGTGAGAAGCTACGGGGTCAGGTCTGCACTGCCCAAGCCAGGCCTTGTGAACGCACAGAGTCCGAGGAGGTCTGGACTGCTCTGCAGCGAGGGTCCTGGCAGTGACAGGAGAAGGACTGGGTGCCTGCCAGGTATCTTTCAGAGTGCCCTGAGAGTGTCAGCAGCTGAATTTGTCAGGAGACTGCAGCGCCCCTAAAGGAGATGACCAGCAAGATACTTCAGGCCCCTAGTGCACCCTCCAGGGGCTAAAGTCCAAAGCCATTTAGGCGCATAAAATGTGCACTCTTTTTGCAGAGAAAGGTGCTGCACAGGACACTTTGAGCTCCCGCAGATCCTGAAAATCTTCCCCACAGAGGGTGGCCATGTCACGCACTTACCTGCAGGGGGCAGCAGAGCAGAGAGGTTCAGGGCCTGCCTATAAACAGAAGGTCAGTTTTCAAAACTTAAGTCTTCCCAGCAAAGTACCTCAGCCAGCGCTACTCAACCCAAAGCCTCAATTTTCCACCTGTGTACAGGGGACGCTGGCAGGGCTTGCTTCATGGGGAGGGCTGGATACACCAGCCATGCAGAGTACTGGTTGTTTCAGCAACACTCTGCTGGGACTTCTGACCCCAGGGCTTCTCTACTACATGCTCACCTAGGGTCCCACCTTCTGCACCTAAACCCATTTCTACACACGGATGCCTGTGTGCCGAGAACTATTCTGTCTCGAGGACATGAAATAATTACAGATGGCTGCAGTTTTAAGGCTGCCTGGGGGTGAGAAAGTCACATTACAGGTCGGGAAAACAGAGACCTAGTGAAGCTCCTGCTTACGCACAGCGAGAGTTCGTCCTCTGCAACAAAACGCACTAGGAAAACCACACACAAGTGCCTTAGTGTTCTGGTTTCCCCACCACACACGGAGACCAAGGTCGCCCAGGCCCTCGCGGAGCTGGGGAAGGCCAGCTCTCCCGGGCCGATGGTGCTGCCTGCCCCTCTCTGGGACTGTGCTAAGCACCACGAGTGTCCCTCAAACCTGGAATTAAGTGCCGAGACCTCCAGATGCCCACTCTTCCTAAACATGCAAGCCCCTCATGACGGCCTGCCTTTGTCTCTAAGTAAACAGCACATAGGCAGACAAGGGCAGAAACTGATGATAACAGGTATCTATGCAAAGGGAGGCTCAGACAGACAGACAGACAGACAGATAGACAGAGCGAGCACTCCCAGAGTTCACATCCCTTGGACTCAAAGGATCAGGGAGAAGACCTGGAAAAATATTTACCTTTGGAAGAATAATTAAGAAGCCAGTATTGGGGGCAGGGGAGGTGGAAAGGAGGACTAGCTACTACGGAGAAAAGCTCTGGGAAACAGTACAGGAGCGACAGACGGAGTGTGCGCGCTCACACGTGCGCTGCAGGCGGGAGGGATCCTGCTCCCCTTGGCAGCCCCATCTGGCTCCTCGTGAGCAAAGCCAACTCGGGGAGAGAAGGGAAGAGGAGGAGCCGGACAGCAGCAAGGCTTTGTGTCCACTCGCTGCTCTCCCACCGACCTGTTCAACGGGTGAGTCCCGGGGCCTCCCGTGTGCCAGGAGCTGACACTGGTGTGCGGTAACCCTTCCCCGGGCTGGAAATGGACCCCCAGAAACCCCATCTGCAATCTTGCTTGAGACCAGTTAACTTCCAGCATCAGAGTGACTCCTCATAAAAAAGGCTGCGAATTTTTGTTGTTGTTGTTGCTTTGGAGACAGGGTCTCACTTTGTAGTTCAGGCTGGCCCTGAGCTCACTATGGTGCCCAGGCAAGCTGCCGCGAACTCAGCAATCCTCCTGTCTCTGCCCTCTCGAGTGCTGGGATAACAGGCGTGAGCCACCACGTCCGGCACTGTGGTATGTGGTATTGATTGCTGGTGGGCATGAGTCTCCACGCCCAGCATTATATGTGGTTACCAGGATCGAACTCAGGACCTTGCACTTGCGAGGCAGGCGTCGGAACCACTGAGCTAACCCTCGGCCCTGCGACTTTTTATTACATCTGCTTGTTGAC
Organism: Thryonomys swinderianus; assembly: GCA_004025085.1. NCBI lineage: Eukaryota > Metazoa > Chordata > Mammalia > Rodentia > Thryonomyidae > Thryonomys > Thryonomys swinderianus. The sequence continues at coordinate 23,954 of PVIC010016018.1, read as the reverse complement.
GAGTCAAAGGTGAAGGAGGGTAGTGCTGCTGGGGGAGCACAAAAAGGGACACCTACTTAGCCCAGGAAGAAAGGGGGGAAAGACTTCTGGGGGTAGAGCAAGAGATCTCCACCTTTACCCGCCCATCTCCAGGGAGAGCCACCCTTCCACTGACCTACCCATTAACCCTTCCACCCATCTATACACGCATATACACACCTATCCACTCTCCACTCATCCATCCACCCACCCACCCACTCACTGACCAATCTGTCCATCTATCCATCCACCTATCTATCCATCCATCCACTTGCTAATGTTTTACAACTCTGGATTTCTACCAGCAGGAAAGTAAAAAGGATGTTGAGCCTGTAAATAATCGTTATTTCTGCAAAGATACCAGAGGGTAGGTTTCTATCAGGGGAAAAGGAAGGCTTAACAAAGCAAAATCCTATGCTCTGAAGTCCACCAAGGTCACGAACAGAAACCGGCCTGCTCCGTCCCCGGCTCAGCTGCACTCTGCCAGCCTGACCCAGAAGTCACCCTCAGAGGTGCTGTTCTCTTTCTGAAATTGTTCGTCTTGCTTTGACTTCACTCCTGTTCTCTGCAGCCTTACACAGCCCTACTTATTACAGATGCTGCTCCTGCGTAATTTTCCTCAAGGCCAAAATACTTCTTGATTGGCAGGAGAAAAGTCTGGAAAAATAAACAAATTAAGTGATGGACAAATCCACCTTTGCACTCTCACTGTCTGAAATTTAAAATATATATATATATATAGGAAATGCAGAAAATGGGGCTCGGGGGCCCTGCACAGGACCTAGAACATTAAACAGCCAAGGAAGCATGTTTCCTCTACGTGTTCTTTTCACTTTGTGTACACTGGGCCTAAGTTTGGTTCCCATCAGAGTATGATGATACACACATCACAGTTTGTGTCTTCTTCTGAAACAGGCCCTGTAAGGCAACCGGCAGAGTGTGGAACCAAGGGACCCCCGAGGAGCCCTGTCAGCAGCTTGAGGACAGCTAACTGCCAGCATTAGGGTGATTCCTTATAAACAGGGTTACAGCTTCTCCAGAGTGCCCAGAGCACATTTCAGTGATGGTAAAAAGTGTGGCCCCTGAATGGTGCCCACCCACACCACGGGCAGGGCAGTGGCACTGAAAAGCGAGCTCAGAGACATCACTGAGGAGCCGTCTGCACCAAGCACAGGCCTGTTCTGGAAATTCTCTCCAGGGGTCTGGGGAGGAAGGTTCTCAGCAGAAATGCACCAGCCCCTGGTCATCAGAATGGTGGCACTGCTGCTGTCTCCATGTAGGGCCTTAAGCCTCAGACCTCGTGCCTCAGACCAGCACAGAGACTGGCCCAGCCACGTGGTCAGCACCGAGGGAAGCAGGGACCTTACCTCATAAGCCTGAGCACTTTTAGTAACTTCTAATAACTCGTCAGCACCACAACATCCCACTGCGCCCTTTCAAGCTGATTATAAGAGATTTCTAAGTGCTCCATGCTCCGAGAGCTGGAAGTGAGCTCTGTTGTGGAAAAGGACAACTAGGGTGCTAATTCTGGGTGAACATTAAAGAAAAAATTTCTTTCTTTCTTTCTTTCTTTTTTTTTTTTTTGTCCTGGAGATTGAACTTGTGATCTTGAGCTGAAGAACAGAAAAAGAAAGAAAAGTGCTACTTAGGAGCACATCTAGTGAGAACCAATCCTCCCCTCTGTTTCCCACTCTACTCTCAGGGAAAATAACACAGTACGCAAAGCCCAGGGAATAACTTTACACAACAGACTTGAAGCTGCCTGTTGGAAGCGTGCAAGCCCAAGGCCCACCCTGCTCTGTGCGTGCCTCTCTCCCTCCGTGGCGCCCTCACCGCTGCAGACACAGTTCGTGAGACGCTAGAAGGGTCCGTTCCCTGCTGGCGAGACAAACAGCTCAGATCAGCGGGCTGCATCCTTGTAAATGTCCCCTGGTCCTTATGAGGGACATTCAAGCCCCTCTGCACATTCGTCTGTAGGATTTGGCCAGTCTTTCTCCTCACACTTTAATTTCTCTTTACTGCCCCAGGATGGTATTAAAAGATGGTGCTCTTATTAAATATAATGGCTAATTCTTCTCAAGAGCTAAACCAAGGTTAAGCATTGCCCCAAATACTTAGCAGTTATAAATGTATTTAAACTCCATGAGGCAGGAAGTGCATCATTATTTCCTCATTTCCCAGAGAAGTAACTGAGGCGCAAATGGATTAAACAACATGCCCAGTATAATATACCAAGGGACCGGGACAAAGCCAGGCCAGCCTGTGCTAGGTCTGCATACTCACCTGCATGCTACACACCACTTCCTGTGCAAAAATAATAGGAAGTTAGAAAAGAACAGCTATCTATTATCCCACCTATCAGAGATGCCCACTGTCAAACAGGGTATAATCTCGTTGGCATTTCTCGTTGAGATTTCTCAAGGCCGGTCACCGCTTGCTGAGAATTTCATTTCTGGTTCAGATGAAATCATTTTCTCTTACCGGGACTCCAGCGAGTGTAGCTGCACTCTGTCTGATTTATTTAGGAGATGATACGCAGGAAGGAACCCTAGATACGAGAGGAAGCTCTGACCCCATCCAATGGCCGTCACACTGCTCAGCACAGTCTGTTCAGAACGCTCTGGCTTTGAGGCCAACGGCCTCCCCGGGATGCTCTTCCCTGCGCCCCCGAGGCTGCACTGCGGGGACCCTTCCTGCGGCACGCGCACACGCACCGAGAGTGCAAGATTCGTCCACACAATGTCCCTATTCATGGAGACTCTTAGTCTGCTCCTCGAACAACTAAGCTGAGGCTGCAGCAGCCACCAGGCCTCCTGGATTGCTTGTAAAGGTGCGGGTTTCCAGGATCCACTATTTTGGAAGTTCTGTCCCAGCAGGCTCTGGGTCATCTGCAAGTCAGCGTTAACAGAAAAGTCAGGTGAGCGGTTCAAGCACGCTAAGAAATTCTGCCTAGTAGCTGTGCCTAACCCTAGGGAACCCCAGGTGACAGCTCGGACTTCCATTCCCTCGTTATTCTGGGAAAATTTTGTTTTGTTTTCTTTGGTGACACATTGAGCAGCCATGCACAGAGCCACCAAGGTTACTCTACAACCCTGCTTCATTCTCTCCGAAAATGTGTTAGTCATGGTGTGGGGCTTCTTCCACTCTGCAGTGGACTCAATGTCTCGGGAGTCCCTAAATTCACTTTTTGAACCGTACACAATTCTACTACTGGGCTTCTGGTTTCAACCAGAGAATGGCCTGCTCCAGGGACACTCCCTGAGTACCCCAGTACATTCTGGGGTCCCTACTCTGGCAGCAGCCAGACAACCTGTTTCCCAGGGCACAGGCAGTGCCCCATTGCCATTGCCTGTTGACTGACTCTTTCCCTCACCTGCCTCGGGCATGTTGTAACTCAAGGTTTCCCAGCTCCCCATTTTCCTTGGGTGTCAATGAGGGCTGAGCACATAGCAGGTGCTCTGTAAATCTTTTTGAATGAATGAATAAATGAGTGGATGGATGGAGGGATGGATGGATGGATGGAGGGATGGATGGATGGAGGGAGGGAGGGATGGATGGAGGGAGGGATGGATGGATGGAGGGATGGATGGATGGGTGGATGGAGAGATGATGGGTGGGTGGATCGATGGATGGGTAGATGGACGGATGGATGGATGGATGGACGGATGGATGGTGGATGGGTGGATGGATGGATGGAGAGATGAATAGATGGATAGATGGATGGATGGGTGAATGGGTGGATGGATGGATGGGTGGATGGATGGAGGGAGGGATGGATGGTTGAATGGATGGAGGGATGGATGGATGGGTGGATGAATGGATGGATGAGTGGATGGATGGAGGGAGGGAGGGATGGATGGAGGGTTGGAGGGAGGGAGGGAGGGAGGGAGGGATGGGTAGATGGGTGGATACACTGATGGATGGATGGGTGGCTGGCTGTCAGAGGTCATCAGTGGTGTGCACCACTCTTCCGGGGCAGGGAGCACCGTGGCGGGATGGCCCTGGTCATGCACCACCACAGTCAGCCCAAAGCCATTCCTCCCAGCCAGTGACCACGCATGGTGGCCACGCGAGCACAGCACCATCTTGGGAAACCCCACACCCTTACAGGGCTCCCCGCAGGCTGTTCAAACCGCCCTGGGACCCACGCGGCCATCCCAGGCTCTTGCTCCTTCTCTTTTTTCTCCTTGTTTTCCTTCTCATCACCTCCTCCTTCCCTTCCTCTCCTCTTTCTCTTCTTCCCCACCTCTTCTCCCCCATCCTCCTCTCTTCCTTTCTCCTCTTAATTCTTCCTCCTCTTCCCCTCTTGTTCCTTTTCCTTTCTTTTCCTCCTCTTTTTCATGTTTTTGTTCCTCTTTTTCTTCTCCCCTCCTCCTTTTTTCGCTTCCTCTTCCTCCTTCTCCTCTTTCCTTCCACAAGGCCCCGCCCCCATCACATCACACTGCATCACAGTGGGAATTTCCCTGCTTTCCTCTCGCGCTGCCAGCCCCAGGTCCTCTCTTGGACACTCAGCGGCATCTCAGCATGTGCAGTGGCAGACGGCTCCCAGCCTGTCCCAAAGCTCAGACATCCAAAATGTCTCCCCCTCAAGTCACCACTAAAGTGGCTACCACTGAATGCGACTGTCACCAAACACACAGGCTGAAACCTAAACCCCCTCTTCTGGTGACTGGATGAGGAGGCGGAACTTTGGGAGGTCGATCGGGTCGCGTGAATGACACCAGGGCTCTTACCAGAGAGGTCCAGGAGCTCACTCACCCCTCCCACCACATGAGGACACGGCCAGCACTGTCACCACTGCCCGGAGAAAAACATGCGACTGTGGGCAGCAGCTAACTGTCCACTCGCAGCCTTCGCAGCACCAGCCTGGCCAGCGGCCTGCATTCCGGGGGCTGCGGCAACCCTGGCTTGGATTCCGATGACTGACACCAAGCGGCAGAGACAGGTGTGTTCCACAGCAGGACCACCTGCTCCTGTCACCTGGCGGCTTCACCGGCCGCCCACAGGCTGCCCGTCCTGCAGGCTGCGGGCCAGGAGAACAAGCGGTTATGCACCACAGAGCACCAGGGCCCGGGGCTCACAAAGGTGCGCGGAGACCGTCTAAGGGGAGGAGGCGGCACAGCAACGAGGTGGGGCAGCCCCAGGCTCAGGGAGGAGCACGGCTAGGGCGGGCTCGCCTCGAGGACACCTGTCACTCAGGGGAGCAGCGGATGGACAGGAGCCTCCGCAGCATGGCCACGCCCTCTCCCAGTTGAGTCCGACCATGCGGGAAGCCTCCTCTCTCGGCAGGCTCATGCTCCCTCCAGAGGGAGGAGTAGTTGTTCTCCTCACCCGCTAAGCATCCTGGGCTTTAGCACTAGGCCGCAGAAGAATGGGAGAGACACAAGACTCTTCCTCTGCCCAACAGCCAGGAGGAGCCAAGAGCGTCTCCAGACGGTGTATTTAAATCCTGAGGAGAATCAGGGACCCTGCCTGTCTGCTTCCTCCAAAACAAAGGGCGAGGGTCGCAAAAATCAGCAAGCCAGACGCATGCCAAGGACGCCTTTCCCAGGGGCAGACGCTGTGTTTAACCTGGAGCGAACCCGAGGCTCTGCCGCGCCGCAGATCGCAGGCTGCCTGCGTGGGGCCTGACCCAGGTCCTTCCCTTCCAGCCGCTGATGCTAAGAACCGGGACGGCCTTTCGGCTGCCGTCTTCCCACTGTGGTCTGGGATGTCCGGATCCCAGAGCTCCGGAAGCGCTTTCTAAGGGCTGCTGCCGTCTTCCGACCTCACAGGCGCCCTCTGCCATCCCCTCCCGCTCCAACCCTTCGGGAACCTGATCTTCGCGCGTTACCAGCAAAGAATGGCTCCGGTCACGGCCTACACAATAGAAATACACCACATCTTCCACATTTAACTATTATTTTCTCATCTGTCTCGATTTTTTTTTAACAAGTGCACACTTACTGTGCTGCAACTGTAAGCGCAAGTCTGCATTTAAAAATATAAATAAAAAGACACATGGTCACGGCCTCCCTTGGATCAGCAAGATCTGTCTGGATGTGCCAGGAAAAAGAAAATGCTTTTTGATGTTCTGTGATTTTGCAGCCATTTAAATTTTATTAGCAATTACCGAGCCTGTTACCACTGACTACATCTAGCGGTTACAGCCAAGTCCTGGCAAAGACAGGGTGACTGAGTGACAGGGACCCAGGTGGACCCGGATGCACTGATTCTAGGGACACGGGGACAGGAGCCTCCCCAGAGCGGAGAGCGGGTTCATTAAGATTCTGTGCTTGGAGGCAGAAAAGGCAGCAGACGGCGCTGATAATAACGGAGTTTGCTTGAAGTGGTGACGGGGAAGGGCAAAATGGAATGAGGCTGATATTTGCGCAAAGAGTTTTGATTTAAAAGATGACTTTAAGATAACTCTTGCCATGAGGTTCTCGGCTGATGACAGTGTTGGCATTTAAATGAGTGGTTTCAGTGCAGCAGCAGGAGGCCCCAGGCTGCAGCTGCCACTTAGAAGGGACGGAGGGGCTGGAAGGGCTTGGCTGGACCCTGACAGACGCGCGCCGAGGCCCTGGCGGGGACGCGCCACGTCACAGGGAGCTCGGATTGAGTGACAGGGTCCAACGCTCACAAGTGGGCGGGAGATTCGGCGACTTCGGAGCCAAGGTGCTCCTCTCCGGGGAGGCTGTACATTAAGTAAGTTCTCCCAGTTTTCTCCTGGCCTGCAGGAAGCCTTACTTCACGGCTTCTGTCAACTCCTTCCCCAGTGACAGTCTGGGGTCTCTGTCCCAATTTCGAGGGAAGGAGCACCAACCGGGCCCCTGGTAGACAGTTACTCTCCTCCCCTTCGGGTCAGTGGGGGTCCAAAGCACAGAGGCACCCCCATCCCAGGGGCCCCCCACCCTCCCTCTCAGAACCAAGTGTCAGCAGGTCCCGGTGTTCTACTACCTAAAAACAGTCCCGGGAAGGAGAGGTGCTCATTTGGACCTGAACATCTACAGTCTTTTTGAAATGGAACAGTCCACACACCTTAGCACAGAAGGGAGAATCTATGACAGGTTATGCGGCCCATCTGTGGTACCCGCGGAAGCCAGAAGGAGCCTGGATTCAAACCCTCACTACCTCAGCTCATGGTTAGGATCTGGGGTGTCTCTCCCACCCAGCCCTGTGGACTCCGCACGGCTTAGGGACCACGCCTGGATTGTGCAGCCCTAGAGCTGACCTGACGCTCGGACGTGGGATTTGCCTGGATCACGGGGGCTGCGACCCGGAGGGGTCTGTTCTCATGCAGCCCCTGCTCACAGCTGTGTCCATTTCACAGATAAGGAAACTGGGGCTCCAAGAGGGGAAACCAGGAATGCGACCTCGCAGCCCACCCATGAGAACACAGCTAACATTCACGGAGTATTTACTGTGTGCCAGCTGCTGCCTGAAGAGCTCTCGAGGGTTTAGCTTCTTCTGTCTTTCCTACAGCTTTAGAAGGAAACTGAGGCACAGTGCCTTGGCCACATGACACAGCTCACAGGAGCTGGAGTCGAGACTGGGTGGCTCCAGAGCCAGGTCCCTCCCCGAACCCTGTCCCCTTCCTCTGCAGCAGCCCCCTAAGGAAAACATACTCATGGTGCATTAATCTGTCTGGAAGCATCACATGCTGGCAACCACAGAAAATGATTATATTTCACGGGGTCTGAGGTAAAGTCTGCCTTTGTTTCACGTACATCTACGAATGAAAACACTCCGTCAGTTGAAGTAAGACACCGTGGTTTCTTAGCCTGTCAGGAAGTAGGGGCGGAAATGTGCATCAAGGAATTAAAGACACACTAGAGGCCGGTGCTGGAGCAAGTCGGCGAAATGCAGGGAAGATGCACAGTGGGCAGGATTCTCTGCAAATGCAGGAAGGATTTCTTTTACGTCAAATCTGATTTCTAAAGAAAGCCTGATGATCCCAATTTTTATGTGCAAGCTTCCGGTTTGTAAGCATTGGCCACTAACTCTTGCTTTTAGTGTCCCTCTGTGCAAATACAAACAACTGCAGCCCAGTCTGGCTCGGACCCCAGCTGGAGGCCCCAGCGTCCGGTGAGGCTGAAGGAGAAAGCCCCTGACATTGCGTTCGGGCTAAGGGACCTCGCCCACCTCATGGCGAGGAAGGCGCAGCACTGTCACAGGCCGCCACATTCACTCACTAGCATTCAAAGGATTGAGACACAGGGCAATCACGGCACCAGGTGAGAAAAGAAAAAGCACATGCAGCCAGTTTAAAAATGCATGTTTATTTTCTCATGCATTCCTTGTTCTTTGGCCTACAAACCATTGCCAGTCTATACACACGCATGGTCTTGTTCCATAACCTTCACGCTCTCAGAAGTGGAGTAAAACAAAGAAATAGCCCAAGTATATGAGCAAGAACCCTCACCCCATGGGTCCACATGGCGTGCTTCACCCCCTCCATGCTCAGGCAGTGCCTGTGATTGACTAGTGACTGTGCTAACATCATCATCAGGTCAAAATGAATTCATACTAAAGTAGGGTCTGAGGTCAATGACAGTATCTTCAGAAAAAGGAAGAGATGTGGGCAGAGGAGCTCAGACATACTGAGCCAGGCACACAGGGCGAGGATCATGGCACGATGGAGAGAGAGACAGAAACGCAGCATCATCAGCAGGGCCCACAACCACCAGAAGCCAGGACATGGCGAAGAGGGACCTTCCCGAGCCCTGCGGACCCCTGGCTTCCAGTTATCTGCTCTCCAGAATGGAAAGAGTGCTTCCGTGGTTTTCTGCCATCTGGTTGGTGGTACTAGTTATGGGAGCTCTAAGAAACACCCAGAGAGTGAGAGGACTGTGTCTTTCTTTACCTAGTAGAAAGTTACTGGCATCTAATAAAAAATCACCCTGCAGGAGCCTTTTAGAAAAGTTTAAATAGGCCAAATTCATGCCAAGGGCAGCCACATAACCTGGAATTGGCACCTGCCAGGTGCTTACTGTGAATGTGTGATTCCAACCTCAGAACTGAAGGGCTCCTCTCACCTTGGGGTCTGAGGCATGAAATGCACATCTGGAAGACAGTTCCAGGCCTTCAGTAAGACCATAGGGAGCTACATTAGTTTCTAGGCAATGCAGAGATGGTGGAGGGACCATTCACCCACGGAGCCTGAGACATGCAGCAAAATCCACTTAGGTGCTTAATGGCGCAGGGCTCTGGCAGCGTGAGGGCTTGTGGACTGTGGGCACGGAAGCATGTGCGGGCCAAACGCAGGTCCATTAAGGCTGGAGTGTGCAGACAGAAAGCCGAAGAGGCTCCTTCAGGCTCTGCCCTGTGCTGTGTCTGCTTTAGCTCCAGCACTCAGGTACTTGCTCCTCTTCTTTGGCACCGGCCTGCCCACCTGGCTGGTTCCCTGGGCTCTCGGTCCGTGGAAGTTTCAGGAGAGCAGAGGACTGATGTCCAAGACTGGCTCGGTGTCCTCTGCAGGAGAAGCTCACACCCCAAGGAAAGGCTGGTGCAGGCTCTGAAGCAGGGACAGGCAGCATCACACCAGGCAGGGATGTCACCAGTGTACTGGGCTCAAGGGGACAAAGCCAGTTACACGCAGTAATGGCCTCCCTCACACCCAGCACCCAGCCGTGGGCCTCAGAGGCACCAGCTCCTGCAGGATGCATACAGTTGATCCAAATGTTCTTCACACCGCAGGAAACACCTACTGTACAAGATCAGCTCCTTTCACACCAGAGCATTTATTAGATTTAAATATCTCCCCTTGGGCAGGTGCTGTTAGGATCCCATTTTATGGACGTGGAAATCGGTAAAAGAGTAGGTAAAGTAGTGCCTAGAGCCTCACAAGTCTATAAATCAAGGCTGCAGAGAAGTCAGCAGAGTCTGGCCCCAGTGCCCTTCTTCTTAAGAGTTCACAGTTTTTGTATCTGAGATGGAAGAAACTGAGTGAAAGGCACAGGAGGTGCTGGTATTACCTGAAACATTGACAAACAAATACACAAATAAGCAGTTGGCTCCATTAGCAAAGAAACAACACATAAGTGTATCCACACAGGGCTTGACTTCCTCCAGGGCAGGAGTGCCAGGAAAGGTGCATCCGTAGGTCCGAAGTATTTGGCACACTTAGCATTCCAATGCCACGAGGGCCTCGACTCCTCCAAGGCCAGTGTCTATCTTCCAGGGAAGCCTTGACTCCTTTGAGAGCCTCTGGAATGCAGCACTTCCCTGGCTTGCCAGGGCCAGGCCCTGCAGGGGGTGGGGGGGTCACGTTTCTCATGGGGCATGACAGATGCCCCAGCAGACACAGAGCAGGTTCATAAGAGAAGGCCCAAGCTGGCACAGGGGGTGCACTTATAATCCCAACACTGTGGGAGGTTGAGGCAAGAGGATCACCAACTGGAGCCCAGCCTGGGTAACTTAGTGTCTTAGTGAAACTCTGTCCAAATAAAACAAAGCAGCCAGAAATGTAGCTGAATGTGAAAGCCTCACGTTCAATTCCCAATGCAGCACAGAAAAAAACAGAAAGCCCAATCCACGGGCCGGGCAGGCTCACATCCCAAGAGGCCTTAGTGGTCCCTGGATGTGAAACTATCTTCCTTCCCGAGGGGCTCATCACAAAGTGCCGAAAACTGAGTACTCTCCCCTCACGGTGGTGGGAGTTGGGTGTCCACAGGGCCGTCTCCCTCTGAGACTCTGGGAAGAATCCTCCCTCCCTCGCCTCTTCCCAGCTTCTGCAGGCACCTGTGGCCCGTGTGGCTTCGTTATCCAGCCTCTGTCCCCGTTGTCACACAGTGCTCTTCCCTCAGGGCTTCGCGTTATCTTCTTCTAAGGACACGGATTTAAGGCTCACCCCACTCCAGTCAAGACTTCTTCTTAACTAGTTATATCTGCAACGATCCCATTTCCAAACAGACCACATTCTGAGACACTGGAAGTAAGGACCCCCTCATGTCTGGGGAGACATAATTCAACCCAACACAGCTTGATCATTTATTGAGATGGAAAAAGGAGAAAAACAGAGCAGGCTATCAAGGAAAGGCATTGTGGGACGTAGCTGTAGGGTGAGCGTCACTTGCAATCTACCTGATGGCTCCATTCTGAGGCCGCAGAGAGAGATCCAGGACTTTTCCTGTCATACAGATGGCCCTCTTGTCCCTGAGTCCTCCCTTCATCACTTCTGTACATCTGTATCCACATCTCCTCTTCTTAGAAGGACGTCAGCATTAGGTGGGTTAGGGGTCATCTAATGACCTCATTTAACTTGATTACCTCCACCAGCTCACTGTCTGAGTACTGGTCTTCAACACCGGGTCTTTGCACAGATGAAGTGGACCTTAACATTTGACAAGGTCTATGAATTTATTCCTCCTCTACACACACACACACACACACACACACACACACACACACACACACACACACACCATACAGGCCTGGGACTTAAAAAATCTGAACATGCCTGGCCGAAGACATCAATTAATATATTTTCCCAAAGCAGAAGATGAACCACTTCGTGAGGAAGCTTCCAAGCATTCAAGATGTCTCCGCAATTCTGTTAGAACACATAAAGATGGCAGCTAAAACCCAACACTGAACAGGAAGGACAGCTTCACATCTTTGTGGTAGTGATGGCAATAATTAAAGTACTTCTTCCGCAAAGAAAACATTTTAGAGGCTCACGGAACCAAAGGCTGCTTTAAAAATCTTTAACATAAAAAATCTTTAACACTATCGATGTCTCTAAAAAATTTTTAAAACAGATTAGTTATTGCCATAGTTTCATCCTTGAGTGTCCCTCCCAGGCCCATCTGGTGAAACTTCGGTACCCAGGGGTGTCCTGTTGGGCAGCAATGGCACCTTAATAGGCAGGGCCCCGAGAGAGGTCTGGAGGTCACAGGCAGAGCACACTCGAAGGGGACTGTGAGGCCCCAGATTCTTTCTCCTTGTTTGTTTGCTCTCTGGCCATGCCATCAATGGCTTTGCTCCACTACACGATCCCACTACCACAGTGTGTTTCCACAGGTCCAAAGCAAAAGGGCGAGTAGGTCATGGACTGAAACCTCTACAACTGTGAGCCAAAGTAAACCTTTTGTCTTTGTAAGGTGATGATCTCAGGTATCGGTTATAGCAATGGAAAGCTGACTACCACAGTCATAATATACTAGTACAGTCATAACATACTAGTCCACATGATCCTCTCCCACAGGGTGACATACGTGGAGAAAAAGACCAGAAGAGCCCCCAGGGGTCTCTGACAGAAAAGGGCCAAGGGGACTTATTTTCTGGACTAAGAGGCAAATGTATAATCCCTCTGAGGTCCAATTTCCTCATCAGGAGATGACAATAATACTTTCCAATGGGACCCTTATGACAGTCTAATGAATAAAATATTAAGTGCCTGGTGTAGCGTGGCCCAGAGGGAGTTCGAGTAGATACACATGATCACTGTCCTCACAATCTGCTCTCATGGGCCACTGATATTTTTCTAAAAGGAAAAGATAGGAAGGGGAAGAAAAGAGAGAGAGAAGGTTGGAGGGGAAGGAAGAAAGAAGATTGGGTAAAATGATTACTTAGGTCCATTCACTAACCAAGAACAGAAATGTATTCGAAGTACCCTAAAAAGATCCTCTTCTCAAAACTTGAAGAGAGAGAGTGGTTCCCCAGATACACGCAGCAGAAAGTTTTAAGTGTGAACCCAGGTGGGTATTAATTATAGTCCATTAATAGATATTTTGCAAGGCAATAGAACTAGTAAACAGAGGTATGGGAAAACATTCAGCCTCGTTAATTTTCAAAAAACAGAAAATTTAAATACACATATGGTTTTCAACTATTAAATTAACCTGGAAAAAATGTTTTCTTATAGATATTACTCAACACTGCCAAGATTAAAGTCCCCTTTTTTCCGGGTTGCAAGAGGGGCCAAACTAGTGCAGACACTCTGTGCACAGCCAGAAAGAGCTCCCAGACCTCAGGCCAGGCCTCTCATTTCTGAGAATCCAGCCCAAGGTCAGTTCTCAAAACCGGGAGAGCTGGGTCCACCCTCACGTTTATAATAGTGAACACTATTTTCAGTGGTAGAAACCTGGACACCAGATGGTGGAACTCCACGGTGAGCTTTTGCGTCACCTGTTGAAAGGGCCTGGCTTCCATCCGCAGCACAGTGGGAGGAAAGAAAGATGCATGCCGAATCTTAAATAAGAGTCCAATAAATGAACTGTAGTGTACCAAATTAATGGAGTATCATCTAGGCGTTAACAATGATGGAAGATTTTAAAAACAAAAAAATAATGCTAGCAGGTTAAAATGTTACATGGAAAAAATATAAATGTCAAAATTAAATAGCCATGGTAATTCTAACCAGGAAAGGGCCAGAATGAAAACTTCCAAGATGCTAAGAGCAGATCTGCTGGGGTGCAGATTCTGTGTGATGCCTCTGTTTTTCTCCTCTCCCTCCCTTCAATTTGTACAATATGTACTTTTACTACCTCATGATAAAACTTCTTCCTGTCTTCTGAAAGCCCTTCATCTGTGGAGATATAAAAGAGCCGCTCACTGGTCCACATCCCACCAAGAGACACATCCCCGGCTGCTCTTTGCCCTTTAGAAAGGACCAGAATTTGTTTTGCTCCTTTAAGCCCAAGGCGCATAATGCATCCACCTCTCCGAGGTGAGAACACTGGTCACCTTCACCCTCCTGCCCTGAGACATCCACTTGTTCCACAGAATCCAAGAAGAGGCTTCGTGACTCCAGTGTAAGACACACAATCTGTCTGCTTCCCTTAAAGGTGCCATGAATTCTACATCACTCCCCCACCAGGACATCCGTGCAAAGGTGGTGAAACCGGTCACCTTATGGACTTCAGCCCTCCCTCCCTGGCTCAGGCTGAAAGCATCTCTACTTCTGTCCGGGCATGAGTAAGATCCTTACATACTCTTCAATACTGAGATCAGCTCCAGACAGCTGCAGACACCATCTTTTTTAAAAAAGGTAACAAAATGAGATGGGATCAAATCAATAAGGGAATGTTTAAGCTCCAGTGCATGTATGTGATAGAACATGGGCCAAGTGCACAGAACACCAGTTGTGAACACAAAACATGCTAACATGGCCAAAGGCCTCTAATGTTAAGTAGAAAAGCCTGATGAAGACGACCACAAAACACTTGTGCAGGTACCAATATCGGTTCATCTTTACCAACCACTTACTGGGCTATGTGCAGACACAGTGCTGCACACTTTATGCATGTTAAAGCTTTATTCACAAGTGCTAAACTGTACCCATTTTTGAGAAGAGGAAACTGAGGTACTGGGGAATACACCCATCTCAATGGCTAAGGTTTAGAACATTTTGGAAAAGTTTAGAACATTCTGGAAAGGTTAGAACATTCTGGAGATGTTTAGAACATTCCTGAGCACACACCTAAAGACAGAAGAGGCTCAGATTTGGACACACCCAGTTTACATCTATCCCTTACACTACTGATTCCCAGAGTAGAACAGGGAAAAAAATCTAAAATGAAAGTAGAATTGCTGTTACAAAAGGAACTTTTTCTTTTCCCTGTATTGTCTAAACTTCCTACTCTTCTGGTTTTGCAATTTAAGCAAAAAAGGAATGGGGAAACACAGAAAGGTTAATGCATATATTTATATATATATATTTTTAAATGATGTCTTAATCAAAAGACTAAATGCCAGTCAAGTTCCTACTATCCTTAGGGGCAAGTGACAGGAAGAGGACAGCCAAAGAGGAGACTTTATCCAGCAAACCAGACAGCTCCTGGCAGCTGTGGGCACCATCCTTTCTCCTCACATTCTCTTTCCATTACCTCTTCCAGTTTAAGCAGGAATTCTACAATCACAGGACGGTGGAGACAGAGGGCAGAGAAGGTTACAGAAGTCACCAATATCACATAGCTTTTGTAGACAAAACTGGGAATGCAACTTAGGTTTGAATCCTCATCTTGCATTCTTTCACAAACTTCTCCTGGGCCAAATAGTCCCAGTTAGCTAACGGCAGTCACATTAACTGGAATGTAAAAACACACCTTGGCCCCCAAATGGCAGGTCCATGTACAATACTTGTACAGTGTTTAGTAATTCTTAACACTGGACAGGTGATAGGGCTCATCTGGAACACGGAAGAATTAAGATTCGTATCATAGTGACATATGTGCACCCATGTTTATAGCAGCTCAGTTTGTGATAGCTAAATCTTGAAAACAACCCAAGTAAAGATGTGTTTTTAATAAAATGGAGCATTACTCTACCATAAAGAATGATAAGTTTGAGTCATTCACACTCAAATGGATGTAAATTGAGGACATACTCATAAGTAAAATTAATAGGTCACAGATGTGTGTAAGTACCATACCTTTTCTCTGGTATGAGAAACTGAAAATGTAAATAAGTCCTAGAATGTATGATAGACACTGTAAAATAGAAAATATGCTAAGGGAAAGGGGGGCAGGGGTAAATAACAAGGGAAAAGAAAAAATTGTGATAGTTAAAAGACAGGGGAAACAAATTCATGTATATAGGGGGCAGGGCGTTGTAGGTTATGCAGGGGAATGGGAAAAATGAGAAAGTCATGTCATATACTAGCACAAATTCTCATTATTGACTGTGATCATGATGTGTATATAAAACGTACCTATATCACAATTTAAAAATTTTTTAAATAAAATAAAGAAACATTAAAGTTACTTTTCAAAATTCTGGGAAAGAAAAGCATTATAACAAGTAGTCTATTCAGAAAAAATTACATGTAGATACACAAAATGGATTATTCTCTCCCCAAAACAACTGCTATCCACCAAATTTCTCTGTGGACCAGGAGCAGGCCTGGGGGCTGCTGGGCAGCGGCCCTCCTGAGTACATCTGGAGGAAGAAGCAGCTGGCTCCCGTGGGTAGGTCCAAAGCCAGGGCTCCTTCCTGTGCGTCATCAGACTGGGCCTCGAATCCCCAGAACAGCCGTTAAAAGTTCAAGTTGTCCTACTCTCAGCCATTTCCTCATCCGCCTTCCACAAAGACACCAGGTTCACAGCCAGGTTCAGAGCCTGGTTCCCAAGTGCATGAAGGAGCCAAGAGTCACTGTCCCATTATGTGGCTTCAAAGCAGCCACCCATCAGTGGGCCTGTGCCCAAGCTGCATGGTGCTTCCCACCTGCCAAGGGCCCAGGAGGATGACCTACAACCGGGCTCACTCTACAGGGACAGACGGGGCAGTGGAGAGGAGCTGACTCCATGCAACAGGCAGCGTGGTCACCTGACACCCAAGTCCTCAATTCACAGGCCAGGTGCCTGCCCCTTCTTACGGATAATCCCTGATCCGAAACCCTTGCATGTTTGAGAATCATAAAACCGGGAAGAGGCCTATGTGTATGGCGGGGGTGTCACAAGACCAACAGGCCCTTGCTGTGCCCACGGGAAGGGGGTGCATGGAGAAGGCCCAGGTTGTACTTAGCAGCAGAGAGAAGAGGTTAGGGAGGCCCCCACTTCACACTGGGTACCCAGTGTGACTCTGGACCTCGGTGAACCACCAGGGACACAGCACAAAGAACACAAGCATGGTGGTTACGAGCTCAATGCCGAGTGAGCTGCTTGCTCGGCTTGTCGCGGGACGTTGCAGCTACAAGACCTCAGAGGTCCTCACGTGTCCCCGTGTAAGTGAAGGTGCCAGCGCGCCCAGGAAGCGGAGTCTCACGGGAGAAAGCTCTGCTCTCCCAGCTGTGGCTCCACCACCACCACTTTTGCCCCGTGACACTCCTCAGGGCCACAGGGACGGCACGGACAGGCCAGGACTGCTGGGCGGGGACCCCAGCCCTCCGGCACGCAAGAGTGTGCAGGGGGAAGCAGACGGGGTCCCCCGCTTGCAGCTGCACCCCGCCCCCAGCCCGGGCCCGCCACTCACGGCACTCCTTCTCGTCGCTCTTGTCGAAGCAGTCGGGCAGCCCGTCGCACTGCCAGGAGCCCGGGATGCAGCGGCCGTTGCTGCACATGAAGTTGCCTGGAATGTTGCATTCATTGGTGAAGTTGTTCCCGGGGAGCAGCTGGCTCTCTGTGGGAGAGAGGGCACAGGGTCAGGAGACTCCGCAGCCACCCCCCCATTGTGTCTGCCCCTCTTGGCCTGTTTCCCCACTTGCCAAATGGACTGATGATCTGCTCCTCCCCTGCCAGGGACCCTGGAGAAATTAAGTAAAGCACTTAAGTGTCTGACCCAAAACAGTTGTCAAAACTTGACATTTTTTCTTATCAAAAAGATTGATGTAAAACCCAAATGTTCGGAGCCAGGGATGTAGCACAGTGGCACCACCACCCCCGCCTTGCAAGCACAAGGTCATGAGTTCGATACCCGGATGGCGCCAAAAAGAACACAAACGTTCTTTTCTATCTAGTCAGCAGCAATGGGTAGAAATGAAAGCTCCAGACAGCAGTGCACACTGCACTCCTGCTGTCTCCCGCAGGATCTTACGAGCCCACAGACCTGCAGCCCCCGCCACCACAGACACCCTGAACCGGGGTCAAGTTGGCAGGACTACCTGCAGATGGTGGCCCAGATCTGCCCACGAACTCAGTCATAAAGTGCCAAGGCCCCCGCCCAAACTGCCCTCCATCAGGAAAGCACACAGAAAATGGGAAGAATGCCAGCTTGCACAGGAGCGTGGGCTCATCCTCCCTGGATCTTGGGAGCAGATTTTCCAGGGAGCCAGGATCTGACTGATCTCACCAGCTTGAGTCAGTGGGACAATGGCTGTGAGATAAGAAATCATCTGGAAATAAAAATAGTCCTCCTGGAAAAGAAGGAAAGAAAAGGCCCATCTCTCAGGGGACATAGCTCTAGGATGAAGTATGTTATTGGGCGTTTGTGCCCAGACAGTTGCGCTGTACCCGAGAGAAGCACAGCTAGGAGCCCTCCCCTCAGGCTGCAAAGACAAGCTCTAGATTTTCCTGCCACAGCTGTACTAAGAAATGAACTTCGAGAACCGCCTGCGGGTGAGAGGAGTGAAGAGCCCAGGGTCCTCTTTCTGTGCATTTGCCAAAGCGAAGCATCTTTAAGCCTCGGTAGTGAAGATCCCTCCCCACATCCCTTTCTTGCCACGATCCTCTCTGTGTGCTATTTCTTTCCCCCGGGACACACTCCTACTCACAGAGTCTCCCGGAAAAGCCCTCTCCACCCTGCAGGGCCAAATTCTCCACCGCCTTCCCCCAGAAGTGTTCCTTGGCTTCTCCAAGCACAGAGAAGCACACACTTTGAAGTCCGGTGACGCTACTATCAGATGATACTAACAATAATTTCTAAGCAGAACCAGCAGGCAGGGACCATTGGGAACAGGGAGCAGTGCCAGACGGATGTTCCTGGTAGACTGTCAGCCATGCTGTGCGGGATCAGCGGCACCCATGTGTGTCTCCCCGCTGAAGCTACAGCTCGCTGGAGGACTCGGAAGAGGAGTGACAGCAAGGCCGCCACTCCACCCGACTGCCCGACCTGAGGCTTAGGAGTCTTCCCCCACAAACGAATGGTCACCCAGTCTCCACTGCTGCACCCCCAACTCGATCCCAAGCGGCTGCCCTTCCAACCAGGCTTACTGTCTGCCAGCTTAGTTTCCCTGCCTCCCGCCCTGCCCTCCGCCGATCCATTCTCCCTCTTCAAGGCCACAAAGAGCTTTCTAAGCAGCAAATCGATCATGACATTTCATTACTTTGAAGAGCCGTCGAAGGCTCCCTGGTGTTCTCTACTCTAAATTCAAGGGGATCAAGACCAAGTCCAGGAGAGAGGTTCATCTGTAGAGGATGTAGATGGACACATAGAGTGAAAAGTAAGGCTCCATCAGGCCTAGGAATCAGGGTCAGCTAAGAGGTGACACAGAAGGGCCAGCCGGGGGGTTGGGGAGCTGGAATAGTAAACCATGCAGCTCTGCTAGGAACGGCAATGTACCGTGCTACCATTTGTCCTATTCCGCCACCCAATCAGACATGAGTAATCAATTATGGTATCCTGCTCCACTGAGCTCAGACTCAACATCAGAAATGATCCCAGAAAGTCCCCATCAACCCTGAGATGAACAGAAAGCCATTTGCTATTTCCAGGCAAATGGCAATGTGATGCCAGCGGGGGTGGGACAGGGAAGAGCCTGAAAGGGCAGCCAGGTGCAGAGTCCTAGCCAGACACCAAATGTGCAGCCCAGGACACCCACACGCTCCAGCTGCTCCACAACAACTGCTCCCAGCGTCCCCAGTGAACAGGGGACTGTGGGGCTGGGAAATGTAGAACCGTTGCTCTGTTTCGTTTGGAAATCACTTACGCTTGCTTTTGTGGAGCTAGCTCCTCCAAGGCGAACCCCCTGGAAAAGTCACTACAACTGTGAAACCTTGTTCTGATAAACAGATTTCCAGAAGCAGAAAATTGGCCAGATTAGATTGCAAAGTGCTTGCTCTGAGAGTCAATAAGGCTGCCGGCGCGCGGACCTGACAAATGAATGGGAGGACGCAGAGACTAAACACCGGGTCTGCTCCACACAGGTGGCCCTGCCAGCCACGGGCGCCCGAGCCTGGTGAGTGAGAACAGAAAGGCGCATTCTTTCCAGCCTTCTGAGCAACTCCATTATGCAAGCAGGAGGGCACACAGCCTGGTGCTTTAGGGAAATGACAACCTCATCAAACTTAAAATCATTGGAGGAGACTGAGCACAGAGAAGTTAAATCTAGTTAATGCTGTCTGCAAAACTTTCCTCTGCCCCATCCGATTTGCTCACGAAACTGGCACCACCCAACCCAAGCCACCATTATCTTCTGGCCCCTTTCAACCAGCGGTGCTGGGGACGAGGCAGCTTTGTCCACCAGAGAACATGTGTCAGCGTTGGGAGAGACTTCTGGTCGTCCTGATGGGATGCGGCCGAACTAACATTAAGGAGATAAAAGACCAGAATGTCACTAAGCATCCTTCAGAGCACAGGACAACCCTGCCACACAGACACTGAGGTGGAGAAATCTTACCTTCACCAACCTGCTGACTGTCTCTTCCCATCCTTTTCACAGAGAGTTTTAGATGTAACTGATAGTCTCTTGAGGCCCTTAGGAGAAATCAAAAGCTCCGGCCTTGGTTTGCAAAGTCCAGTATGATCCACCCCTGCCTGTTTCCATGACTTTTCCTGGAACATTTTCCTTGATCACACCAATGCCTTCCCTGCTGGGAGGCCTGCAAACACGCTGCTTGCTGACCCCCAAGATCCTCGATTGTGTCCCAACCAAAATGTACATGTGAAAGTGCTAAACTCCAGCACTTCGTATTTAAAGACAGGGTCTGCAGAGAGGCAAGGAAGTGAAAATGAGGTCATTCGCGTAACCTCCAGTTCAGCAGGACGTATGTCCTTACCAGAAAGACCAGGACGCCAGCGGGCTCAGCGGGAAGACCAGGCGAACACACAGGAAGAGACGCCATCTAGGAGCCACGGGCTGAGGCCCCAGAGGAAACCAACTGCGCCAACGTCTTGATCACACGCTTCTCACCTCCAAAGCTGTGACCCAATCAGCGCCTTTTAACCCCTCCTAAGTTCCGGGAGCCCCAGCAATCCATCCAGCGAGCCAAGAAGGTCCCTCGTACCTCAGCTTAAGTCACTGACTCTGGGTCCCCAGACGAAAAGCTAAAGGTGGTCCCCTTGTCTTTCACTCTTGCTCACTTCCTGTGTCTTCCTTTATCCTAATTTGTGTTCACAGTATGCCTATACCATCTCCTCCCAACGACACAGCACGCTCCCCGGAAGCAGAGGCTCTGTGTCATTTAGCTGCATCTCAGACACCTGTTACTGTGTCCCAATCATCTGCGATGACCCAAAAGCCAAGCGTTGCATTACTACCTCATCCCCCACCCCCAGACCTTTCCTTGGAAAGTTCCACCCACTCTTGCCCCCAGGCCCCTAGTATGTGAGCGGGATGGGTACATATGTGCTAAAACTGGGGACCTGGTGGGTATGCAGACTTGTACAAGTAAGTCACAACCCCGCCTGCTTTTGAAGGGGTTAGAAATCTTTTTAGCCCAACAGCAGGACTTTCTCATGGCTGAAATATTTATCCCGTCTCAGTGTCATGGGACACATTTAGAATCCAAAGGAGACAAAGCATTAACATGAAGCTGGCTAGCTGGAGCTTTTCCTCCTCGCTTTTCTCTCTTCATTAAGCTGAAAATGAAGAGCTGCCCACTTTTACTGCAGCACATCACTTCCTTAAAATAGCTCTACCATCTGTACCAAGAGTGGGGGACAAAGGAAAATACAAGGCCTTGCCCAAGGGACCAAGGCAAGAAGCCTGCTGGAGCAGTTTCTTCCACAGTCTAAACATCTACAAGTTTTCCCTTAACAAGGGGCCCAAAGGGCAGGGACTACCCAGTCCCAGAGCTGCTGTGCTTTACTGGAACCGCCCGGAACACCTGGTGATGCAGCCCTTCCCCGCTGAGCAATGGGAACCCAGTGCCACCAGCTGGAGTCCTCTGGAGCCGCTCCCTCTGCTCATCTCCTCTCTCTCTCCCCCGGGAAACCCCTGTCAGGCCGCTCCACGGACTGACATCTGCAAGCCATCAGCAGGGCCGGCTATCCGATTTCTTCATTCTGATCCTTTGCCTCCCTGACCATCGGCTCTGCAGGCTCAATGAACAGCAAAGCAAGACACACAAACATACCCACGTACAGACACTCCTTCGGCTTAGCATTCAATTTTGTAGATCTCAAGCAGCTCTTCCTTAAAACCTCTCCAGAGAATGAGCAGCCTTTCCCAGGGCTTGAAGCTAACCTCCGTCGTGTTAGGAGGCCACTGAAAGACACCTGTTTTATCTGTGACTTGCTTCTTGACACACACACACACACACACACACACACACGCCATGCACAGGCATAAGTCAGGCCACCAAATGCGCCGATCGGCACAATTTGTTTGTCAACACCCCCCAGGAAACCCCCAAAGGTCCTTTCCATTCTAGACTGCTCCATAGGGTGGCATCAGTGTGGTCTGGAACAAGACACATCTGCACTGTTCATTTCTTTCCAGAGCCTCATCCTTCTCATCAAACCAGTTAGGTCACGCTAGACCTCAGCTGGGGGAGCTTGGCTGTCACCGAGAAGGAAGCAGTCACTCGAGGTGCCTGTGTCCGGGTCAGGGTTGTGCCTCTGGCTGAAAGCACTCACGCCTCTCCAGTCTGGACTCTGCACTGTGAGCTCTACCTACAGTCCCTGCCTTTATTTACCCACCTGTTCAAGGAAGCTATAACCCAGACAAGTTGCTGAAAACACATAATGGCCCCCAGCTTCAGCCCACAATGGCTGACCCTCGATATGGACAGATTTTGTATCCGCTTTGCCCGTGACCCTGAAGGGAAGTTTTGCCGTGCAAGTTATGGACCGAAGGACCCACCTCGGGGGTAGTAAGCCAACCCGGCCATCCGCCCACTTCTGCACATCACCCCACAGGCGACATCTCGGTCACAAAGTGAGACACAGCAAGCATTACGATGTGATCGATGCTTTTTTTCTTTGCTACAGAACAAGTGAGCCGTGGGAGCCAATGGCTAGTGTTAATGACACAAGCGAAGAAAAAGCATGGTGGTCTAGGAAAAAAGGACAGTTTTTCACCAGGAGATGGCTTTATAAATTATTTTTCTCCTGTATTTATAGCTTCGCTAAAGGCCTGAAGCTGTCACTTACATTTTTTAATTATGGTCCATTGCATTTCACGAGGCAAATTACATCAGGATGGCATTTGTTTGCTGGATCTACAGAGCTTCGGGGACGCAGCCCTTGTGAGGTTCGGGGCCTGACAGAAGCACTAGAAGATGCCGTTCAGTATGACAGCGACCTCCGGGGTGAGCCCCGACCCCTGCCCAGCTTGGCCCCATCCCTCCGCAGAGTCCCCTCAACAGCCCTCAACAGGCTGATTATTATTGACTCTTTGCTAGGGAAGGTCTAACATCTGCTGAAACACTTACAGGAGCTTAACATCAGTTCTTTTCCATTTCTTACAATAGCACCGCGAAATGGATGCCCTACCCATTTCTGCGAAGGGGGAAACAGGATGAAGAAGAAATCTGTCCAAGGTCGCACAGATAGAATAGATTGGCAAACAGCCAGAGAGTAAATATGCCTGCTGTGCAGGCCATGAGGCCAAATGATGACTACTGAGGTTGCTAAATAAGAGAGAAAATAATATTCCACAAAATGCTTATTGATGAAATTCAAAATACGTTCATAATGACCAAGAACAACTTCCTATATTTCAGGGCCACCAAAACTGGAATTCTTCCGGGGGGGGGTGATAATTAACACTCACTTAATTGAGGCTCAAAGTTATGGTTCCCTCTCATCAAAATCTACTGCAAATGTAGGGATTTCTTTTCCTGACCATTCGAACATGTAAAATCCATTCTTAGCATGGGGGTAATGTCTAGAAGCAGGCGGTGGGCTGCCTGTGGCCTGTCTGCCAACCAGCTCTTGGGCCATACAACAGTAGGTCTTTGTGAAAGAAGAAATGACAAAGGTGTCCAGGCCCGAGGCTCCTCCCTGTCCCACCACACCCAGCGCACCCAGCAATGAGCCTGCCGCTCACTGGCTGCTCCCCACATCATGAAAGGAACAGCGGCTCGGCTGTCCTGCTGCCGCCTCTGTGTCCCAGCAGCCACAGAGGCCACGCACTGCAGATGCCGTGACGAATGATGGCTGAACGGATGGAGGACATAACCTGCTGACCCCTAAGTACCTGTCCGGAGCTGGCCCTCTTCAGTTCGGAGAGTTTATCTAAACCTGCCTTGAAACCATTTATACTTGATATTCAAAACACAATGGATTTGGAACCTGTTTGTACTTCCAGGGGGGTGGTGATGGCAGGAGGGGCCTCAAAAAGAAAGGAAGGAAGGAAAGAAGGAAGGAAGGAAGGAAGGAAGGAAGGAAGGGAGGGAGGGAGGGAGGGAGGGAGG
>PVIC010016017.1:0-34434 GCA_004025085.1 Thryonomys swinderianus | reverse complement strand
CTCAGTGACTCCAATCAGTCTTATATTATTTTTCTTTGAGTCATCTAGAAGCTGTTGAATTGATTTCTCATGGTCCCTTGTTCTTTTCCATAGATTATATCTTTCCTGCTTGTTGGCTGCTATACTGTCCTCTAGGTCTGAGATTTGGTTCTCTGCTTCACTCATTCTACTGCGCAAGCTTTCATTCTCCTTCATCATTCCCTGGAGCTCTGCTTGATGCTGTTTAAAAGGTTCCATTGCTTCTGCTATCTTGGATTGTATCATCTCACTGATCTCTTCTTTAATGATGTCTTTCACTGTGGACAGTATCCCTGTTTTCATCTCAGAGATGAGTTCTGATTTCCATTTTACTAGATCCACTTTAGTTACCATCTCCAAGAGTCCTGGTGTTTGAGTTTCAGTTTGCCCTATTTCCCTTTTCTCTGAATTTCCCTGTGGTCATGATCTTTGTGTCTGGTTTTTTGTGTATTTTCTCATTTCTACTCTTTCGTTGCTACTGATGCTCTCCTTTGCCTGATGACAGGGCAATGTTTGTTGCAGGTCTCTTTCTATTATCTGGGGCCCTCTGGATGTGGCACTTTCCTGAGGGGTCCTTCTTGGATCTGTAATGACTCTTGAGAGTTCTCAGTTCTGACACATAATGGGAGGTATTTGAGCAGAACAATCACATCATGTTTGTTACCATAATACAATAAATGCCAATATCAGTATTAAAGACAGTAAATAAGATGAAAAGTTTTTTTAAAATACTATTCTGAAGACTTTGAGCTTATGAGTTACCTTTATGTCCATATTTCAGAATTTAGAATTAATCAGCAGTGTGTAGACAACATGTAGATCATAAATGTATCCCCCAAACCCTTTGGGGATAAGAGGTCACTGGGGAATCAGGGAGGTAGTGAGATAGGAGGAGAGTGAAATAGGCTTAGCAGATTTATGGAGATCACCTATACCCTAAAACCTCATATATGCCAGCAAGTAAAAGAGGATAAAAGGGCATATATACGACAGTACCAACTGTATGCTGTAAGACCATTGGAGACTTTGCACACCCTCTTATAATAGTACAGAAGAAGAAATAGGGCAGTCTAAGAGTCTTTTACTTCTGGGTATTGCTTCTGATAGGAAGATAGGAGAGGGTGTGGGGACAAGAGGCAAATAGAGGGATCTAGGAGTAGATGGCAAAATAGAAGCTAGATTCCCCCCACCTTTTTTTTTTTTTTAATTTTGCCTGGTTTCTCAGTGCCGCTCTAGGAGCATGCCTCCTGTGGAGGGATGCAGGAGATGGCTCCGGCTTCTCTTGGACCTGGGTCCTCACAATGCAGCTTCAGGGTGGGGTTGGGGCCAGGTGGAGGCCCTCAATCCTCCATGGTGGGGATGGCGCCTGGGGTCCATATGTGATTCGTCACTGCACAGGCCTGGGATACAGTGGGCTGGTGGTCAGGCTTCAGTCTTCCACCGCCAGAAACTGAGTGGTGCCCAAGGTAACTGAGTCTGCACTGCTCCTGGGTGCAGTGGGCCAGTGGGCGGCCCTCAGCCCACCAGAAACAGAATGGGGCCCAATTTTAAAATATTTATCTCATATATGATTGTTTAACAACTGGGAGATTAAACTATTATTTGTTTCCTTTTATCCATATTATCTATATTTCATTTTATCCATTTATCTAGATTTAACTAAATATGTATTCTGAGTGTCTGCTAGTTAGCAAAAAACATTACTTCTTAATTGAATTTGGTTTCCATTACTTGTGAAAGAAATTAACTCTAAAAGGTAGCCACTCAGCCTCTTGGGTTTCTATTCCAAAAACTAGTCATGTTGACTGTGTATCTTTTCAATGTTCATATGCTCTTTGAGCTTGAAATCTCTAATGTTTAAACATGAGTTGTCCTCCATTTCTCAAAATTTTGGTCTCCAATGCAGCAAAGTTCAGATATGTGGCTTTGGGAAGATGACTAGATCATCATGAGGTCTTTAATTTCACCAGGGTTAATCCATTGATGAATCCATAATTTGATGGCATTACTAGAAACCGAAGCAAGTGTGGCTTGGAAGCCTATCTCTTGTCTCTGACTTCCTCTTTTCTGGCCCTTTCCTTTTCTTTGCTTTAAACCACCATGAGGTAAACAACTTTGTTCTGACATGATGTCTCTACCTCACCACATCGCTAAAACATGGGTAAACATGGACTGAATCACATGAATCACATCAAATCTTTCTTCCTTTGTTATTCTCAGTTTTTATTTGTCATAGCAATAAAAAAGCTAACTAACACAAAAACCTAAGAAAGAACCTTTGTTTTGGCTAGCTGTGCAATGCTTTTCCTGTGAGCAGCTTTCATCACCTCAGGAAACTCAGTCTCCCCCAACTGACCACACAGAGATTCCCCTCAAACTGGTATTACAACTTCTTAAGATCCTCAATTTTTGATCCTTTTAGTAGCATTTTCTGTGGAACATAGTTTGTATTTCCATGTAAAAGAAAATTAAAGCAATGGCTTAAAAGAATTAATGAATGGTACTTTCTGTGACACACACAGAGTTCTAGTACAAATGATATAGTTTCTAAATTCATTCATTGAAATATTTTTTGTGATCTCAGTTAATTCTTTTTTATCTTATTATTTGTTAGTATATATCTGCAGTACATAATGATTGTATTTATTATGGAAGTTCATACATGTACACAATACAACTTTTTTTTTGCCTCCTTTCCCTTCTATCACTCCTTACTTTTTTCATCTCTTAATTCCCTTCCCATTTGAAAGGCTGTATTTCCATTTATAATTTTATTTTCTTTTTAAAATCCTTTTTCCTTTCTTTCCCTGCCTCCATCTCCTGTTCCCCTTCCCATTTGAGAAATCTCTGTTTCCTATTATTTATCCTTTATTTAAAATAATGTTTTCCTGGTACAATGAACAAACAACAGGGAATTCTGATGATGTCCCAAAGAGAATTTTGGGTACATTGTCTACCCTTGTTAGAGTTAGATCTTTCTAACATACATATTCAAATTTGGTGAACATCTGTTCCACTGTTTCTATGTGATATGCTAATAAACAAGTGTGTAAATAGGAAATATTTACATAGAAAACCATGTATGAGATACAAATTAATGACTAAGGAATAATATCAGGTAGTGCTCAGTGAATGTGCAAAAATGTAGGGATTCTAGAACATTCCATATTGTTTAAAACATTTTAAGAGATAGAAGCTATCTTTGAAAAATTGTGTTTCATGGTGCTGAGAAGGATGTAGGTTTCAAAGGTGGTGACACCGTTTATAAGTCAGCTCTGAGTATTTTTACTTAATTATTTTAAATGAAGGTAGTGAGGACTGGGAAAGATAAGAACTTGCTACAATAGATTAAACAGCCATAAAACATTAGAGCAGTGGTGGTGAATCTATGCCACCATAGAATCTGTGTCTCAGTGGCGTGTCAGCATCATTGAAAATTCTAAAGTGTTCACCATCACTCGCCAGGGTCAGAGTTTTAATTCCAGTAGTCTGGAATGCAATGTTGCCAGTGTCTGGAATTAGGTTTAATTTTATAGGTTAAATGCACAATCCCTCATAAAGTAACATGGTGAAGCTCAAGAACTGAGAAAAGGGAGCCTTTGTCACCTATGTCTCTCAGCATATCACGGGCTTTGCGAGGGGAATGATTTTAATACAAAATAGAGTTGCAATGCCTGCTTCTAAAATGGGATGGGAGAATGCAAAATGACAACCTGTGGACTGGAGAGTCAGAGGATCCAGTTGAAGTTTAGAAGCCTTGAGCCCACTCCTGGATCTGGTATGTTTCTGTATCAGAAAGCTGAAGGGCCTGTGCTCGGATCCAGAAGGAACTGGAGACAAATGTCTAGACCATGATGAGGACCAGAGCTCTTCTGAAGCAAGAAGGCAGGCTTCCTTTTCCTTTCCCTTTTGCTTTTCATCCAGGCTACAGACCTATTGGTTGGTGCCCCTAGGGCAGATACAATATTCTTTATATTATACTCTCACTACCTTTTCATTTCTCATAATTCTTTGAAAAAAAATCTTGGAGTTTCAACCTTGAGCAAATCCCTTAACTGCTCTGATCCATAGTCTTTCCTCGGTTAGGATGCTTGCCTCCCAGAACCACCTGTAGGAGAATCTGGCAGAGGACAATGCTGCAGAAACATTGGCTGGCACTAAGCATCACTGGCCCCTCTCTCTGATAGGCTTCACTTGCTTCCCACAGTTTGTCCCAGCTCTGCCTTGACCTACTGCCTGCAGTTACCTGTCTGCTGTTCTGAAGCACCTGGATGGAAAATTCTTGGGCAGAGCTGAGAGGAAAGAGGTCTGTGTGGAGGGTGGGCTAGCCGAAGGTCCTTTGGGAGAAGTGCAGAGAGGGCGCAGAGGAAGAGGGCACTGATAGTTCCAGACTAGCAACTGATTTTAAAAATTTCATGTGGCTCTTGTGTATGGCCAAGAGTCCTTTAGACCCACCAGTGTCAGTCAAATGAATCAGATCATGGTTCAGTAGGGTGGTCATAACCTTTGTCTGCATAGTCCTAGCTGGTTTCTTTAATTTTGAATTTTGGTCAATTAATCATTGTAGTAGATTTTGTTTTATTTATATTTTTATTAGTATATATTTGCAATGTATAATGAACATATTCATCATGAGGGATTTGTACATGTACATATATAATGCATCTTAATTCTGTGATTAATCTCTCCTCTTTTCCACTTCTCCCTTCACCTCTTTTTCCCTTTCCATTTACAAAAGCTCTATTTCCCGGCCAGGGGTTTAGCTCAGTGGTTCCAGCATCTGCCTGACAAGCACAAGGTCCCAAATTTGGTCCCTGGTAATCACAGTGCCAGGTATGGTGACTCACACCTATCAGCAATCAGTACTATACACTACAACGCTGGGCATGGAGGCTCACGCCTATAATCCCAGCACTCGGGAGGCAGAGGTAGGAGGATTGCTGTGAGTTCAAGGTTTGCCTGGGCTACACAGTGAGCTCAGTACTAGCCTGAACTACAGGTTGAACTATGTTTTTGAGACTCTGTCCCTTCCTCCCTTCATCTCTTATTCTCCTTTCTACTTGAACAAGTTCTTCATACTTCTTAATATCTATCTTGTTTTGATACTTATTTGTACTTTGAATTTTTCACATAAGAGAAACAGTACAATATATAAACTTATGTGTCTAGTCTGTTTCACTTAAGATCATGGTCTAGAGGTGCATCCATTTACCTAAGAAATGTTTCAAGTTTATCTTTCTTTATGACAGAGTAGTATTCCATTACATATAAATACCTTTTTTTTTTTTTTTTTGGTAGTACCAGGGATTGAACTCAGGCCCCTGTGCATTCTGGTGCGGTACCACTTGAGCTAAATCCCCAGGCCCCATATTTTCTTTATTCATTCATGTGTTGATTATTGTGGATTTTATGAAGCAGGTTCACTGTGAACTGTTAACAACTTGTCTGAGGGGACATAACATCCGTGCATGTTAGAAGTTAAGCGAAATGAGTTTCTTTTTGTAACTTAAAATTAGGTAACAAAGGACGACAGAATTCTAGGCTTCACTGCAAAGCAGTCACACAGGGTCCAGGAAAGCTGCCTGGAGAGCTACCAGAGGTCACCAGAGGGCTTTCTCCCCAGGGCAATGTGGATCAGTGAGCGGAGCTGTGGAGGGCCGTCTTCTGCTGGGCAGGGGAGGTGGGTGCTGGGGCAGGGTGGGCTTCTTCAGTTTGGCCTGGTTTATGCAGGACACAGCTCTCCCAGTACTTCTGAGAATTACTACTGGGTCTGCCGTCCCTCAGGGCTTGTCCTTCTACAGTTTGAACCAATTTTTTATTCTTTTTGTTTTTGCTTTGGTTTGGACCACTTTTTTGTTCTTTTTGTTTTTGCTTTTGTTTACCATCATAATAGAGCTTATCAAATGCATAAGGAACATTGACGCTGAAATAGATGAAAGCAACCATGCGCGTAGACATCATAAGAATTCTTCAAATAGGATTCAAGATGATCTTTTTACCTGATCTCACATTGTGTTCATTTGTTGACTGCATATACACAGCACATCGGGGCAGCTCCTATACCCAGAAGCCAGTGTTAAAAAGAAAATAGAGTGATGATTATTTCCAATTTGTATTTCATTTCTTCAGAATAGTGGTTTTATCCAAAACATGTTATTTGCAGAGAAATGCTAAAAAGGAGGATTAAAAAAAAACTGTCAAACATAAATCTTTTATTGAGTCATCTAAACAGTAAACTGAGAAATTATAAAAATTAATGAGTTTAGTTTTAAAGTGCACATTACCAGCATCACAGAGTTAAAGTAAGGTTTGCCTGTTTCTAAGGTACCACCGAAGAGTTGCTTTTTAGTATATATTTACTCCTCTAACCAAACCTGATACATTATAACACTTTGGAATTTATTGTCAGCAAATTATGTTTTCCTTACATAATCAATCCCTAGCAAATTAAACTGTGCATCACTTAGTAAATGGAAATAAGTAAAATTTAACTACAGATTGAGAATTATTAAATACAATTAGAAATAATATTTTTATGTTGATACTGTGCTGCCTTGAATGAAATATTTTAAGTTTAAACTTCTATTGTGTAGTGTCTTCTAAACTACAATGATTCAAGAGTTTCTGCAATTCTGAAGAGAGTTAGTGAGATTACATATGATTTTGAGTAGAGTTGATAAGTCAAAAATGTCATGGTTCTGGATTCTTCTGACAAGCTTGTGGATTGGTGATTCAGAGAGTGTTAGGGTCAGGTGCATTTGTTACCTTGTAAAATAACAGCAAGTATTTACTTCATAGGCAGCGTTGATCAGACATTTCCTAGTATGAACTGTACAACCTTCCCAACTATTCCATGAGCCAATGCCATTACTAACATCACCCCTAATTTACAGGAAAGGAAACAGATATTGCCACAATCCCAACAAAATGTTGACTGAAACTCAGTGTCTGGCAACTGAGACCATACACTGAAGCACTGTGCTTAGTGCTGATTGCAAGGACATGGACTCATGGTGAACTCTTACAGTACACAGGGACCATGAATTTATTGTCATCATTTCTCATTATAAAGCCCCAGCCCTCAAACAAGTCCTGTACTTTGGCTTCACCATGTATAAGAAGTTGTGTCAGGCTGAGGGTTTCTTTCTTCCTATCTGAGAAAGTGAAGCTGTGTATTAGATCTTTGTCTGCCTAGGGCTGAAATTGGATTATGATTATTTCTTTATTTTTGCCTTTGTGGTTTTGAACATGTGAATTTGCAAGAGCTGCTAGACTGTAAGTAGTTTTTGATCATTAAAAGCACATACTAAAATGATGATTAAAAAGTACAGTATATCAAATAGAAATGGTATTATAGTCACTTATTAAATATGATATACCATTTATAATTATATGTGCTATGCTTTACATATTATATGACTAGTAGTAACAACAGCATTCCCATAAACAATGCAGTGATGCTATCATCTGGCCATAGCTATAATGTCCTGCAGTGACAGGAATTCTTCAGCTCTGTTACAGTCTAAAGGTACCACTAACGTATGTGTGGTCCCATGAAATGTCCCAATGCCACACATGATTGTACATGATTGTACACAAAGTGTAGTCGTACATCTATGTAAGCTGCACGTAGATGGTGCCACCACATTCTAATTCATACACTCCAATGTGGTTTGGGTGTTGTTATAGTTTGGAACTAAATCCCCCTCCCCCATCCTCATTTGTTCAAAGGTGCAGCTCTTGGAGGATGATCAGGTTGTGGAAACACCATCGCTAACCTGCTAGAAGGAGGTGGGGCCTGGATGGAGATGGGGCACTGAAGCTCAGTCTGTTCCTTCCTTCTCTCTCTATTTCTAGGCTTTCATGTGATGAACAGTTTTCCTTGCATCGGGCTGACTAACATGCTATTCCCACCTTTGAGCCTGCCAACCATGGATTGAAAGTTCTAAAAACAATGAGCTAAAGTAAACCTCTTCTCCTTTAAGTTATGGGTATCCTGTATTGTGTCACAGCACAAGGAAAGTAAGACAAATTTTAAATGCCCTCCAAGGACCCGTATGCTAAAGGCATGGTCACTCTCCTGCGGCACAACTGGGAAGTGTTGAACCTGTAGCAGTTGGGCAGAGTGGAAGGAGCCCAGGCCATTTGAGAGATACTCTTTGGGAGGGTATCAGGATCTCAGCCCCACTCCCCCAATTCTTTGCTTCCAGAACTCTGTGGAATGAAAAGGCTTCCTCTGACTTGTGCTTCCACCTCACCACAGGCCCAAGAGCAAGCAGGTCAAGTGACCACAGTTGGGAAATTCTGAAACCATGAGCCAAAATAAGTCTTTCCTTCTCATCATTAGATTTATCTCAGGAATTTGTCACAGCAGGAGAAATGCAACATGCATGCAAGATGTACATAAACACAATATTTCTTATTTCTATCCCTCTGATGGGCTGGAAAACTTAA
Organism: Thryonomys swinderianus; assembly: GCA_004025085.1. Taxonomy (NCBI): domain Eukaryota; kingdom Metazoa; phylum Chordata; class Mammalia; order Rodentia; family Thryonomyidae; genus Thryonomys; species Thryonomys swinderianus. The sequence goes on along the minus strand of PVIC010016017.1, from coordinate 25,962 downwards.
ACTTGCTAATTAATATTTTCATTCTTTAATTGTGCACAGCTACCAACTTAAATCATAGTGATTTAAACAACTACCAATTTGCTATCTCACGATTCTGCAAGTTGACAGGGCTCCACTGCCCTGTCTGTGTGGAGTCAGGTGGAGCTGTGCTCACCTTGGGCCTCAGCCCGGCTAACCTGTCCAAGATGACACCATTCTGTGGCTTCCCCTCTGTGTGGCATACATGTGGCATGTGGCTGAGCTCCAAGAAGGAACTCCAGGAGTGAGCATTTCAAATCCTCAGGTAGAAGTTGCCAGGCTTCTGTGACCTAGCTTCAGAAGTCAGATACAGCCACTTCTGTTGATCAAATAAGCCTCAAAATCAAATGCAGAAAATAAAGGGGATATGGATTCCACATCTCCATGTGAAGAGGAGGGAAGGGAAGGAAGGAAATAATGGTGCCACCTTGGGGCATGTATACATCACACTAATGTATGCAAAAGCACAGACACATTTCTCTGGTATTTTCTCTTTTTGTAGTCTTGCTGGTAGTTAGGAAACTAAATATTGTCACATTAACTTTGTTAGCTTGAGTGTTTGCTTTCAGTTCAGTTTTCAAGTGCATGAGAAGTTCTCAGCTAAAGCTGGTTTTAAAAACCTTCATTTGGATAACCTGTGGTGAGCCTTCCCTTTCCTGTTCCCAGGAGGCCCTCTGTGGATGCTCTGAGCTCCTACGACAGCGACAGCAAGCAAATGTGGTGGCTGTGAGTGCTGAGGCAGTGCTGTTCTGCTTACAGAAGATGTAATAAGACTCACTTTGCAATCTCTGGTCCAATCTCTTTGCTCCTGATCTTGACATTTCCACCTCAAAGTCCTGTTCTCACATGTCCCACACTGGGGCTGCATGCTGGCCCCCTCTCCTACTGCCACTCAGGGTCCACATCCATCACTACTCCTGCCCCAAGCGGGAGCCCTAGCTGAGGCTCTCCTACTGCATGTCTGGAGCAGAGTAGTGCCAGGGCTTGGAAGATTCTTTAGACCCTAGAGCTGAAATTATCTGAGTCTGTCCTTGAGCAGCAGCTCCCAGTTCTCCAGTACTTCCCTGGTGTCTCCCTTCTGGCTCTGCCTCCTCCGCTGCTCACAGTGCCCCAGCCACACTGATGACTCCCTGGAGCATTCACTGCTGGCCCCAGGATCTGTGCTCAGAGGCCAGGAGCAAAGGAGAACAGGTACATTGGTCACATAGAAGACACCATGATCACATCCCCTGAGCCTGGCCCTAGAAATACTAAATGCTAGAGAATATTTTAAAAGCTGTTTTTCTTGATAATAGCTAGCAGTTAAGATTAATGCCTCACCTCTTAAAAAAATATTTTGGTAACCAATTCCTGAGCAGTCTTTCTCTTTCAGTTCTTTATATAACATTGTTAATACTCCAACACCTCTGCCCCCTTCTCCCCTAACCTGGCATAGCTACCTCAGCCTGATGTGGAACACAGTTCTTTTGAGGAAATGTGAAGTAAAAACACACTAATGTAATCCCAGAAAACTTACATTCTTAGGTAGTAGCTACTTCTCATGGCCATCATTCTCCACGGAGATCATTCACTCTGGGTGTTGGAGACCCTTCTGGCTACCCGGTGACATGTCTTTGGCAGACAGTCAGGGAGGTAGAGTTCAGTGCAGTTGCCACCTGTCCTCCTCATTCTCTGATTCCTACCTGGTCACAGTGACTACCTGGGGAAAGCAAGTAGTGAATAGGAGCTGCTGGGTGTGGGCGCTTGCAGAGCTCTTACTTGTCTATACTCTCCACCTTGGCCACTTTTCCAAATAGAACGAGAGCTCCCTAGTGTTGCAGGGGAGCATACTTAGCTACCCACCTGAAAGGCGAGTTCATGTTCTCTAAAAAATCAAAGAATGAGTTTTAGGAACAGTGGAGGTTGGAGTAGGACAATTTTATTGGGAAAGAAAGATTCTGCCCTAAGAGACACAAGGGGGAACCCGGAAAGTGGGTAACTCACCTACCTCACTTTTTAGAGGGCTTTTATGGAGCAAAGACACGAGGTGAGGCAGGTCCAGAGTGGGACAAAATTACAGTCACACAGTAACATTGCAAATACAATAGCTTAGGTAACATTGGTACAATGAGAAATCACACAAAACAGACAAAACCGTGAACTCTTCAGGGGAGGTGGATCAAGGTCTTAGCCCTCCATCCCAGGAGACTGGTGCCCATTTTAGAATATCAAATGCTATTGTTCATTCTAAAGAGGCTGGCACCCTCTTTAGAACAATGGGGATGCCTATTTAGAATATCAATCACAGCTGTTTATCTTACTTGGGTGGGGTAGTTTTCCCCTCTGGCAACGCTGACATCCAAATTGGCTTTTTTGCTTTTCCTTCCAAGGGCCAGTCCTATCTATCTGCCTACCACTTGTCTAGCTAGCTTTTCTACCTACAATACTAGGATTGGGACTTGGTCTTGTTCACTGCATTCTTAGTGGCTAAAATGTGCCTGGTACACAGTATGCAACTTTTTCTGGGACTGGGGATCGAACCCAGTGCCTTTACATTGAGCTACACTCCCAGCACCTGTCTTAAATTTTCAGACAGGTTTTCACTGAGCCTTTGAGTTGCCCAGCTTGAATTTGAACTTGTAATACTCTGCCTGAGCCTCCCAGAGTGCTGGATTACAGGTCTGTATTAAGAAATAAAATACACTTTTTTTTTTTTTTTTTGAGATAGGTTCTCATTTTGTAGTTCAGGCTGGTCCTGATGTCACTGTGTAGCCCAGGCAAGCCCGTAACTCAGCAATCTTCCTGCCTCTTCCTGCCGAGTTCTGGAATTACAGGCATGAGCCACCACGCCCAGCATTTGTGGTACATGGTACTGAGTACTTGTGGGCATGTGTCACCACACCTGGTATTGTTGTATGTGGTTACCAGGGATCCGACCAGGGACTTGCACTTGCTAGGCAGGCACTGGAACCACTGAGCTAAATCTCCAGCCCTAAAATATACATATTTTAAAATACTGAATGACAGTTGAGTACCTCTAGTCCTCCCCAGGCATCTGTGCCACATGTGACTCTTATGGTGAATTTTAGCACGCTGAGTACTTCACTTTGAGGTACTGAGTATTTCAAACTGAAGGAAACCGAGAAAGCCCCAGAAGGAGGTTTGTCTGCTCTTCCCTTACCCCATATCTCCCAAGAGGGTCATAGAAGCTAGAATCTTTTCCCTTGTTCTTCCTTTAAGCATCCCATAAAACCTAGAAAGATCACTCTTTCACCTGCTTTCTCCATTTTATCCTAAACCTTTCATGTGACATGTGTTCTGCCTTGGACCCAGAGGATAAGAATGTCACACAGAGAGACCAGAAAGAATCTGACCAGGTCTTGCCAAGCTCCTGAGAGTTCATCTCCTTTGATGACACTCTTCTGTCTTTCAGTCACAGCTCTGCACAGCTGTCCATAAGCAGTTTACCCTGGGAACATAGGTCTTCATTTATGAAGACTCCTGTGCCACATTAAATTTATGTTAAATTTGTATGTTTTATCTTGTTAATTAGTGTCTGTTACAGGGTCTCAGCTATAGCCCTTGTGATGGCTTAGGAAAAGATATTCTATGCTTTCTTTGTTTCTACCTCCTGAGTCCTAACGGCTCACACAGGCTGACTTTTGTGTCCTGCTCTTGGCTATCGGCCTTGTGGGGGTAGAAAGTCTCCAGCATGGTTGACCACTATGTAGTGGCCTTCATAAAGAGACGTGCCTGTTCCCAGGGTTGAGGCAGTGCCTCCGAGGAGTCACCCATTCTCTGGCTAACTTTCAGCACTCAGCAGCCAGATCTCCAGAGAATAAGGAGGAGGCCCTACTCCAACACCGGTGGCAGAATGATGTGCGTGCGGTGGAAAGGAGGTCGGAACGTGGAACACCATTCTAGGCTGGGGGGGGGGGCATGCCTCAGCGGGAGGCCTGTGCGTCTAATATGGGGAATTAATTACCTAAAAATGGTGGAGGATGTCATGGGGAAAGGGTAGGTGTGAGTGACCCATGTTTCCTGTTCTGAATGTCCCTGTCACAGAGCAGGTAACTGACAATCCCTGTTTATCTAGATCCTAAGTGGAGGAAACAGATGACTCCTGGGTGTCAATGCTCCTAACTGTCACTGTGCTTTCTCACTGGCCCTTTGGGCCACCATGAAAGATCTTCTGCACCCACGTGGGCAGCTTCCAGCCCAGGTGGACATGTAGGGAGTATCTGTGGGAAATGCATACAAGAGAGAAACAATAGGAGGGTGTGAGGCAGGAAGGAGGAGGAGAAGGAAGGTATGGGCCTTTTAGTGCTAACTTAGAAGTCCCTATGTTTTGGTTTTTTTTTTTTTTTTTTTTTTTTTTTTTGAGATGAGGTCTCCTTTTGTAGTTCAGGCTGGCCCTGAGCTCACTATGTAGCCCAGGCAAGCCTCGAACTCAGCAATCCTCCTGCTGCTGCCTCCCCGAGTGCTGGGATGACAGGCGTGAGCCACCATAGCCAGCCTTGTGGTATGTGGTATTGATGGCTGGTGGGCGTGAGTCACCACCCAGCATTGTATGTGGTTACCAGGATTGAACTCAGGACCTGCATTTACAAGGCAGGTGCTGGAACCACTGAGCTAAATCTCCGGCCCCCCTATGTTTTTATAATAACAAAAAATGAAACACATTTCATGATCCATATCTAAGGCCTGCCTTAATTATAACAGTATATTAAGATGCAACAATGTAAATTATACAAAAAGGCAGACTATGTATTTAACTGGTGAAATTTCCAAGCTATAAATGTAAAAAGCAGATACATTTTAATGTATATATGTGTTAGTCCAATTTTATGTAAAAAGAAGAAAGAGGAAAAATCAGAGTACATGTGAGTTATAAAACAAAACCATGAAGAAATACACAGGACCCTAACAACATCACCATTTTGGGGGTGGGGAAAGGCTGATAGTGGGAACATGGCAGTAAACTGCTTTCCTACCTCTTGAAAGTTTTTGGGCCTAGGAACACATAACTGTCCTTAAAGTTGCCTGTGAAGTCCCTCAAGTTATGGGAGCACGCTGGTTAAATTTCCTTTGTCTAGTGCCCAGCATAGCATATGACTGGGGCTCTCCCTCCATCATGTCAAAATTGGTTTCATAATAGAATCTGATCCTTCTCATTTCAGCCAAATCTATCTCATCTGAATCACTCCCCTCCTTATAAGGGGAGTGAAAATGGCTTGGCTTGAAGGAAATGCTTAACTACTGATGCATCCTTTTACCTCTCGGTTGGGATGAATCATATTATTGATCTTCAAGTTTGTGGGCAGTTTTTACCTTTAGAGCATTCGATTTTCCAAGTAAATGTTCTTAACTGTTGGAGGAATTGATAGAATTCAGGTCTGGATGTGACTTGCCATGCTTTGTGCAAGATGGCAAGCCAGACACCAGCATCTGTCTCAGTGTCCTTTACTCTCTATGTCTCTGTATTTCTTTGAAAAGCACCTGCTGGACACTGATGGTAGTTAAAATTTTAGTCACAAGGGTGTAATAAAACCATTGACATGTCCAGGTTTTTGTTTTGTTTTTGCTCTGTATGAGGGATCTGGTAAATAACAATTGTATTGGCACAAATGCCTTAGATTCTCCACTTTAATAACAATTGGTAATTTTCTGGGTCATAATAATCAGACTTTCACATTAACTCAATGGAGACTTGATTCACATCTTTATTGAGAAAATATGTTATGGCTTAGCCCATTACACCACTTATTATAGTGTTCTTGGTCCATGATCATAATTTTGAAGATAGTTATGGAAAGCTGGGGTTCCCTTCCATCGCAGCGTGCTCAAACTGTAGGTGTATGAGATGGTGTAGGATCAAGGTGTCATTTGTAATAGCACATTCAGCTGGATTTATATCCCTCTCCAATTAGGGGACAATCAAGCTCAAATTAATTTAGTTCACAGCCACTAATGAGCAACAGCAAAATCAGCTCACTATAAAAATTGTTATTGGATTTTATTCCCTTCAATTTGATGAAGCGCCATGCGCCAAGAGGTAACGCGTGTTTGAGGTCGGCTGCTGAGGGACCTTCAGGGCTGTCTGCCCTGCCCCGTGCGTGGCTTCCTGACAGCTGCATCCTCGGGTGGACCCACTTCTAATGAATTGTGAGAGGCCCACAGAGATGGGTTTCCTCTGCTAAGTGATCCGTGACGACCGCCTTTTATGTGGATTCCACAGTCTAGATGGTGAGATGATTGTACTGCAAACCACATGTGTCATTTAAAATTTTCTAGTAGCTGCCTATATTTAACAAAGAAATAAGTGACATTAACTTTGACACATTTTATTTAACTCAATATATCCAAGCTATTATTTCAATGTCTAGGTAATATGAAAATATTAATGCAATAGTTCATATTCCTTTTGCTGTACCGAGTCCTCAAAATTTAGCATGTAGTTTGCATTTTTAGCACGTTTCGAGTCAATGTAGCCTCATTTCAAATGAATAATCGCCGCATGTTGTCTGGTGACTGTCACTTGCAGTAGAGCCGATCTAGACTGGATTTCTTCGTGTAGAGTAAAGCTTCCTTTCCCTCTGGGTTTTGCAGATTGGGGTAGGTGGGCAGGGGCTTTGGGTGTTTGGTGGCCGTAATAAAGAGTGTGTAGAACCTACATTTTAATTTCTACCGTTAGCCTTACAAGTCATTGGCAAATTTACAGTCTCTATGAATTGGCTTGCAGTTCCCGTCACCATCCTCACCTTCCATACCAATAAAAGCAGAATAGTTGCTCATAAATATCCCATTTCCTCATTATCAGAGCTTGGCTTCACCAATTGTGGCCTCATAAAAAAAGAAGGTTGTTTTTTATTATTACTATTATATGTTGCCGTGCAAAGCATACTTTTTAAATTTTTATTTATTTATTTTTGGGAAGCCTGACTTCTAACTACTAACTATTGCTTCTCCCAAACAGAACATGAAGCATATTGTCAAATATACGTTCAGGGAATAAGGAGCCGCTGAGTATTTTATCTCACTGTCAATATTCCTGAAGAAAGTACAGGCTTAAATCTAGCAGAATATTTTAATTGTTTCATATTATAAAAGTTTAATAGGAATTCTGAGGCATAATACAAGGACTCCGTTTGTCACTGCGCTTGATTACTGTACAGTAGGAGACGAGGAATGTGAGCCTGGAGCTCTGGGGTTTTCATCACCCAGAGACCCTCACTGGCTAATGAAAAGGGATTCTGGGAGGAGACGGGGAGGGAAGAGCCAGGAGATGCCTGCTCTGAAGGGTGTTTATAGCTAGCTACAAATTAGGCTGCTGGCCAGCCCTCAAGGCCCTCTGACACAGGCCCACCAGTCTTCAGCCTGCCACAGTCTCCATTGTTACTTCCACCCACTTTCCTCTCAGAGTAAACAGGAGGCTCCCAGATTCTTGATTGGTCTGTTTCCAGCCCTGTCCTCAAATTCATCACCCACACAGCCATCCGCAAGCTCTGTCTAAAACACAGATGGGATCCCATCACACACGCTAAACATACTTCAGTGGCTTCTCATTGAAGCCCAGATGCAGGACTATATTTGCCATAACAGAGATGTTTCATGTCCTGTGGTGTAGCCCCTGCTGACTTCCTTCCCGTCTTTCTTCCAATTCGTGCTCCTCCAACTCTGCAGTTCCACATCTAACAAAATCTTTTCTCCTCCCCTTTCTTCTGGCTTCTTCCCCACCACATTTTAGTCCATTTCCTTTGTTGGTTTCTACCACCTCCAGGAAGCATTCGCCAAGCCTCCCTGCTTCATCCAGGCAGCTTCAATGACTTTGGTCTTTGGTGCTGTAGTACCGTGGGCAACGAACACGTATCAGTCATAATGCCTATTAGGCCCTGGCTGCTTCAGAAGAAAGCTCTTACCTTGTGCGTTATTTGATTGCCCTGAGCCTGGCCCAGTGCCTGTGTCTCAGTAAGTGGCCAGCTGATTTGTACAGCATTGAGGGCTGGGCCAGGCCAGTGAGGCAGAGATTTCTGGGCTCACGGAAATGCTGTTCCTCTCCAAGGACAGACAAAGCATGACCTTACAATTAGCTCCCAGGGAGCATCAGTCCAGTCATTTGTACTCTCTCATGAGGGGCCTGCTGAAGCTGCATCCTCAGCCCAATATCTGCTCTAAAATCCACTCTTCACTGACTCCTACTGTTAGTGACAGTCAAATGTACTGCTGTGGCTCAGTTGGATGAGATAGGGGGCCACACAAAGAATGCAGTGTTTGTAAAGGAGGGAGGATACTTGGAGCCATGATGTCTGAGAGGTCAAGAGTTTGAAGTCCTTCTTGACGCAAGTGAGATGTTTGTAGGCAGTGAGTGCCAGAAAAAAAATTCGTCCAGACCAACATGAGCCCACCCTCATTTGAACATGCTTCTGTGTTTCTACTATTAGTCTCTGGCGAGGAGAGAAATACAGAGCAACAGCTAGAAACTGCAATCTGTATCTGTTCAGAGTTGGAACATGTTATGAGTAGGAGAAAATTCCAAGAACATTGCTTAAACAAAAGTGGGTGTTCCTGTCATCCCCTCTAACAGAAAGCCCAGAACTGGGCCATTCAGGGCTGAGGCACAATTATTGATCACAGTGTTACTGGCATCTGTCCTGCTGTTCTGTTGTCCTTGTCTGAGCATGTGGGCTTTGTTCATGGTCACAAGATGACTTTGTTCTTTAAGCAAAAAATGGGGAAAAAAGCAAAGGAACAAGATGGAGTCTACTTTCTTGACTGCCACCCCAAACCTTTGCTTGTACCTTGATCATGTGCACACTGGGACACAGCCCATGAGATGTAAAGGACCATGGGAAATGTCACCCCCCTAATTTGGTTAATGAAGGCAGAAAGAATAGAGATCCGGTGAGTAACTGGCCTATACCCTGTCACTTCCTAAAGTCTTCCTGTGAGTTTTATTTTCTGCTTCTTATTTAATGCTTTTTGAAATTACCATGGTTACTTAGTCACTTTTTTGCTGCTGACATCCACCACTAGAATGTACATGGTATGAGGGAAGGACGTTGTCACTGCTGCTCGGTCCTGCTCATTTGTCTCTGTTTTACACTATAAAGGTGGGGTTTCTAGTTTTGTGCCTCCAGGTCCAGATTAAAAATCCTGAGCATAATTCTCTGCATTTCTCCAAAAAAAAAAAAAAGAAGAGTCAAGGGCTTTCTGACATTTTGCACACAATTGATTTCACTAGGCTGGTTGCTCAGCTCCATCTCTGGGATCTTTTTCTCTATTTGCTCTTATTGAACAAATTAGCTAACATGACACTGGGTACTGATTAGCAATTTGTATAGCAATAAAAAAAACCTGGCAGAATTCAATTGTTTTGCTCTCAATTCTTAATTTCCATTTTTAATGTACTGTGTCTTCATCTGATGGAGCTTCCTGTTTTTGCCTCTAATGGAACAAAGGATCCCCCAATAATTATGAACATTGAAGGATTATCCAGTTATTTTATAATTCAAACTGGGAGTAGTTATGGTTTTCCTTCCCCTTCCCTTTGCTAAATTGTTGTAGTATAAATTTGATGCACATGTGGCCTGGTGCTGTCCTGTCTGAGCCTTTCCTGTGGCCACCCACACGCTGGAGGCCAGTCTCTGCCCTCCCTGTCGTGATGCATACGACTAGCGCACACAGCCTCTCCTCTGGACATTCCTTACTTCTGTCCCTCTGCCAGCTCCGAAGCTAACCTGTCTGGGCTTCCACAGATATAATTCTTCCTTGATCATGGGATGGCTCACTTATTTATCTGCTAGAGGTTCTGCACAGGAGTGACTTTGTGCCACCCATTCCTTTTTTCATGCAGCACCCTGGAGAGGTTGCTGGACATCAGTAAATGTGAAATGAGTGACTGTAAAAGTGATAACAAAAGCCAATATCCACATGCATTCTCTATGACGAGCATTGTTCTTAGACACTTTTAGTCTCTACAACAATCCCATGAAGCAGGTGCTGTAATTCTGAATGAACAGAGGAGGCACTAATCCAGAGAGAGAGTCAGAATAGCCACACTGCCTAAGCTCCAAAATGTAGCATTCACCAGCTAGTAAGGGGGAAGGTGGGATTTGGCCCTCAGTGGTGCAGTACCAGAGCCCAGCTGCTCAGGTGTGCCCCGTGTGGCCTTCTCATCTGAATAGAAGCCACCTCTTATTTCTACGTATTTCCCCAACTATGAACATCACAAAAGAGAAAAAGTAAAAGACAAAGACCATCTCTTGCCATCATTGTTTCACAGAAGCATTTTTACCCTGTACAACATAAATGAGCCAATTTTGTAAAACATAAGCCATTAAGTTGGGTTTGGATGGTTAACATAATGAGTTACTCAGTGTTCCTACACTGTTCAGTTCAGGTTGGAACCCTGAAAATTCTAGTAGCCATCAGTATGGACAAGCTTTGAGGGATAAGTAGTGTGAAGGAGAAGGGGGCTTGTCCCTGCCCCTCATAGCTTCTGTGACTTTAGGCAATTTATTTAATATCTTTGGCTTCTACTTCCTCCTCCATGAATTAAGGGTCACTTGTCAGGAGTGTTGTGGAGATTCAGGGTGTCACATGCTGAGTGCCAGTGCATGAGGAAGGAGTTCGGACTAGGGCTCCCTAGCAGCACCAGGAACTTTTGAGAGTTGCATATAGCTTGTGAGCACTTGTAGTGTCTGGAGACCATCCATTTACTATGTGTGCTCTATTCTGTCAGAGTCTTTGTCTCAGAGTACAGTGACAGTTAGACTTTTCCCAAACAAAATAGTCCCTTCACAGGGCACTCACACAGGAAATCCATTGTCTTTCACTTAGAATGCAAGAATCTCCAAACTGTAGCACTCACCAGTAGAATAATGTCCTTTAAAATTACTGTATAAAATATGGAAGGAAAAAAGAAGAGTGTACATGTATTCAGAAGTGATACATTATATTCATTTCTTTTAAATTCAACTATTATGGGTAAATTCCTCTTTCCCCCCATTTCTTATATCCACATTTAGAGTCCATCTTTTGTGAATCACTTGATATAAGCTACACTCAAGCCCAGGAATGGCCAGGGGAGGCTTCCCCCCATTTACCTACGTGCATGATTCCTTCCCACACACCAGCGGCCCCATTTGGCATTGCTCAGACCTTCTTTGCCTTTTAAGCACCAGTTCAGCGGCCATGCCTTCTGTACAGCTCCCTCGATTTTCTTTTCCGATAACTCTCAAGCTCCCTCAGCCCTCTCTATTGCCCTTTTGCTGGGGATAAATTCTAAATCTGCACTCTTGTGTTTGGAGCACCCCAGTCATTCACAGCAGGGGTTGAACACTCGTGTCAGCCCAGTGTGAGTCTGACAAAGTCTGTGGCCTCATCTATGAAGTGGGGATAATAGCATCTTCCTTATAGACTTGTTGAGAAAGAGAATGGTGTGACAGCAGCAAAGGATTTTAATGCCAGATATTTTCTGTCTAATCACAGGTAAGGCATTGTTCATGCTTGCTAATGGATCCTGGATGTTCTCATGCCTAAAGACTGTGTGGCTGAGCTGCTTAAAGACAGGACAGGTTGCTGTGTGACTTTTAAGCTACATGTCTGCTAGTTTGGTGCTTCTGCATAGTCAGAACTCAATATCAACTGACCAAGGAGTGAGGGGACCTACAAACACTGGGATTGTTTCTGCCTCATTTTATTGTGAGAAAGAAAAACGAAACCTCCCACTGGCAATCAGACAGGCAGCAGGCACTTACTACATACCAGGCACAGTGCTAGCTTGTTTCGAAGGCTAGCCAGGTTGCAGACATAATCCACAAGGCCAGTTAGAGAAACACTACATTTGTGTGACAAGAAACACATGTCCCTTCATACTGTTCATCATTACCTGAGCAGCAGCCAGATGGGGAGAGCTGATGGGGTCCAATAGCAAGTAGGCTCGCTCTCTGGGAACCTCTGAGATAAATGATCCAGGAAGGTAATGTCAGCCACACTGCAGCATCTGGAAATGTCTCTTTGATGATGCCTTGACAAATGGCCTTGTTAGGAAGATTCACTGAATACAGGCAAAACAGGTCCACAGTCCCAGACTCAGAAAGTTCTGAAAACCTTATTTGCAGCCAAACCTGGACTAACCTGACTTATCTGTTTGTGATATTTATCTTACTGAGTGGGAAAATTCCATTCATTGCAGAAGTGTGTGTGTGTGTGTGTGTGTGTGTGTGTGTGTGTGACAGAGGGAGAGAGAGAAAGAGAGAGAGAGAGAGAGAGAGAGAGAGAGAGAGAGAGAGACTATCTCCTTTCTAACATCTGGGGAATTCTGAATTCCTAAACATATTGACCCCAAGAGTTTTAGCCCTGAAGACTGACAACATGTCAGTACCTCAGGTTGGAGGGAGGCCTTCCCCTTTCTTGACCCATTCTGGCTCCTTGCAAATTTTTATTCCTTCAGGCTTCCAGCTGGATGGTTTCCCTCCACCAGGGACAGGCAGCCCTGGTACATTTGGCATACACAAAGAGGCCAGCTCTTTAGCAGGCTCGGTAGTAAGTGCTGCTTAACAAACTACTTGCAACTTTAAGTTAGGGCTTCAAACAACCACTGTGCTTTGCTAGCAATTTGGGGGGAGCCAGGAATTTGGGAGCCTATGGCTAGGAGGTTCTTCTCTGATCCACAGGAATTTAGCTGGGTTGAGCTGTCTATCCACTTCTCTCATATTCTGTTAAAGGTGTCACTTGGCCTGCCCAGGTCAGAGGGGGTGGGTGGGCCCCTCCATCTTACGATGTGGGTGAGAAGGCATTGTGGGTGCTTGTGAGCTGAGACACCAGGCCCACCTTTGGAAAATAGTCTTCACAAGAGGCATCCAGACAGTTTAGAGGGCATGCAAAAAACTTGAATCCTGAAGAATTATCTGGAAGAAATTTGTGGTGTGACAGAGACCACAACAGTGTTTTTATGTGTATATGTATGAGGAAAAGGGAATTAATGCCCTTTTAGAGGCGTAAGATAACCCATGCACCAGCTCTCACGTTTCACTGACTCCTCGATTCTCCCAGGCTGGTGGTACCTCCCCCCAAACTCCTCATAGTCCACCGCAGACTTCACTCCCTCACCCCACAAACTTCTTGTACTTCATCCCCTGGAGCTTTTATACCTATTTAGCCAGAGGATTAAACATGCCACTGACATGTGGAAAGCTGTCCTCTTACCGCAAAATGGAAAGCAGCATTTCATACAGAGGCCTGTGGTGCGAGAGCAGGGCCACTGCAGTGAGTCAGTAGGTGAGGGGGAGCCAGGAGCGGACTCTCAGCTGGTTCCAGAGCATAAGGCAAGGGGAGGGCACCCAGACAGAGGTGTAGCACCTGCCCTTCCAGGGACATCGCTGGCTCTGAGCATCTCTGCCAGCTCCCGGCACACCCACATCCTGGCACAGCTATTCCCTGACTCCTGCGGGAGCTACTTCTACCTCTAGGGCCTTGGGACTGTAGAGCTGTGAGCCAGGCTCTAGAGCAGCCTTCGAGAAACTTGGCCCCGCCGAAAGGACACGTTCTGCCAGGGAATGCTTTTATTTCACTGCGTCAAGTCAGCGCCTGCCTGGCCCCTGGGCTTGCGGTTGTTTTATCTCAGCCTCTCCCCATCAGCCGTAAGTGCCCTATTAGAGATGATCTTGCCGCCATCGCAGTAAAATGCCCGCAGAGAGTGCCAGTGACCTGGCTGGCTGCTGGCTGGGCATCTGTGTCTTTGGGCACAGAGGAGAGTGTGAAATTGAAATTGGTTTGGGGAAAAGCAAGAGATCAATCTGAATGGCGACATACCCACAGGTGGCCACATTGAAGGCGTCCCTGTGGATTAACTACTCCGGGCTCTGCCCTGTGACATTTCCTCCTGGATAGCCTATTTCTTAGTCTCCTCTTCCCTCTGGGAACTAGGGTCAGCTAAGGAGACAATGGCTTTTTATGTAATAAGCTTGACCCAGAGTTGGGGTAAAAGATGTTTCAAAAATAAAAATCATATCCTGAAGTCCTGAGGCAAAAGGGGCATATTTTATATTTTCCTTGGTTTTCTATTATTCACAGTGTCATTGCCATTGTCATTAAGAGTGGAAAGGTGGGGGCTGGGGATTGAGCTGAAGTACTACTTCGCCTGCCTTGGAAGCCGAAGGGCCCAAGTTCGATCCCCGGTACCATCAAAAAAAAAAAAAAATTCAAGACTTGAAAGGTGAACACAAATGGTGCCAGTCAGCCAGCTCTGCATTTGGATGATGCCAGTGAGCCCTTGAGGACAGAGGAAGAGGCAGGTAGCATGGCTTGGGGTGGCATGTACATAGAGGAGCCCAAACTTCGTGTCTCAAAGGCTGTGGTCGCCTGTGAAGAGACAGAGGCCATCACACAAGTTCCTTTTCATCCCGAGCCTCAAACCTCATCAGCAAAATAGAGATGATAGTAATATCCTCTTCTGGAGAGGTGTCCTATGCCATTCAGCCTGTCCTAATAGAATGCCACAGGCTGAGTGCCTTTGTGTGGACAGCAGGAATTCTTTCTCATGGTTCTGGAGGCTGCAAGTCTGAGGTTAAGTTGCCTGTACTTTCAGCACTGACAGTACACAGATCCTGGTTTGCTCAGTGCCCTCATGTGGTGGAGGAGCCAACATGGTTCCCTTGGATTCCTTTAAAAGACCTATAGTCCCATTTACGAAAACTCTATCCTCATGACTTAGTCACCTATCAAAGTCTACAACTCGCAAGGTGTAGACTACACCTACACAGTAAGAGGTCAGGGCTTAAGAGGTGCATTCTGAAGACACAAGCCTCAAGGTCTAGTTGGCATGCTGGAAGAGTGGCTGGAACACAGGAAGCAGTGTGTCTACTGTCCCTCCTTCTATTCCTCTTTCATGGAGCAGTAAGTGATGGCAGAATGAGATGCATAGGCGCGTCAACATGGAAGCACAGAACCCCTGCCTACCAGGTGGACAGGACCAAGCTGAGCTCCAAATCCCGTTTGCTAGAAATTACCATGTGACTTCATGCAGTTCTTTACCTTTTTATAGCCTCCGTTTAACCTCTTACATAATAAACAGATTGGAATAGCTGGTTTCTAAGGTCTTTTCTGTTAGACAGTGTTCTGACACATCGGATAAAAAATACAAGATGAGTGGGGTTTCCTGCTGTAGCCCCAGAAAACTGAGCAGGTGATGTAAAAGCCAGAGAGGGGGTAGATTTCAGAAGCATTCGTATCACCATCCATGGAGTCATGAGGAATGATCTGGCCTAGAAGGCAGTGAACAGAGACAGTTTGGTGCCAACCAGGTGAAGCATGTATGGGCTGGGAACCAACATGACTAAAAGCAGTGTAGTTGTTCTCACACCTCATGTGGTTATTCTGAGATGTTTATAAGAGACTAAGGTGGTCTCCCCTCTAGAAACCCATTGCCTTTGTGAGTCTGGGTTCTTCCTCCCTTTTCCCCAGGAAATGAGCTAAATCATTTTTTCCTCACACTAATTGGATATGTGGGTGGGTCAGGTTGGACTGGGGAATGAGCTTCAGGCAAAAGATGGAAATTCTGGGCCTAGAGAGTCACAGGGAGAAAGAAGGTGGCTAGAATAGGAATTGGAAGGTCAAAGCAGGAATCAAGGCCCAGCTGAGTCTGCATGCACGCATGGGTGCACGCGTGCATGCTCTCTCTCTCTCTCTCTCTCTCTCTCTCTCTCTCTCTCTCACACACACACACACACACACTCACACATACACACACACAGGGAGTTATATTTTATGGAGGCTATAAAGCTGTGTGTAAACTCAGTATCTACAGGAACTGGTTCTAGGCTTCCTCACGGATACCAAAACTGGAGGATGATGAAATCCCTTAGCTGAAATGATCCAGTATTTCCATAGAATCTATATTCACCCTCCCATATACTTTAGTTATCTCTGTGCTTCTAATATTTAATGTAGTTTATTTGTTAGTAGTTGTGGCTATACAGTGTTGCCTGTAGAATAATGATAGGAAAATGTCTGTATATGCTGAGAACAGATGTATTTTTCCCAATCTGTTGACTGAATTTGCAAGTGTGAAATTCATCCCAACAGGCCAATTGTAGTAGTATGTGGACTAGTGAGTTATGCATACGACCCGGTGTCCTTTCTCTGCATCCTTTCTCCTGCTCTCCATGTGTCTGCACAGCCTTTGGTTTCCATGATAACCTTGAAGTCCCAGAGACACGGCTCCCAGTGGCCTCACCTAATACAGAATTTTGGGCTGTCCCTCCACATCTGTTTTCCTCTCCTTCCTCCCAGTAGAGGGTTTAGGTTTTTTTGAACCGAGCACAAAGCCACCTGGGGAAAGTCTGCATGTCCCAGCCTCCCTGTGGCTAGACGAGCTAGGTGGTCCCAGCCAGGTGGATGTGGCAGAAGGGATGCAGCTCAGAGCCACGCCCTGGAAAGCAGGCTGCTTCCCTGCTTCCTGCTCCTTCATCTTCCCAGGGCTGGAACCTGGTGGGAAGAACAATGTTCACCTTGTGCGTGAGAAGACATCCTAAGGATGAGGAACCTGGAGGTCATGGAACCAAAGCCATTTCAACCCACACGTCATGTACACACGGAGGCTTTTGCAGAGAAGTAGAAACTCATTTTCAGTCTTTGTTATTTGATCTGAGGTTAGTTCTTAAGAATCCCACTAGTATTACTAATATGGGGATGATGAGAGGTAGGAAGTAGGAAAGGGGTTTGTGATTCATCTTGAGACAATGCTACTATTTACAGCATAGTTGAAAGACTGGGTTTTTGTATTTCATTTGCCACTCTGAGAAGATTGGGTAGGAGCTGGTGGCCCCCTCATCTCTGCACATGCTTCCCCCTCATCTGTGACAGGATGATGCACCTTCATGGCTGCCACTGGCCGCCTCTTGCACTCTGGACTGCTCTGCGTTCCATGCAGGAATCACTTGTTAGCTGACACCCTTCGTTCCCTCCTCAGAGAGGGTGAGAAATCAGGCTGGCCGTCCACTCGAGACAGCTCCTCCACAGGTGCTGAGTAACTGTCGTTTATAATTGGGATCGTGACGTGATTTAAGGGCTCCATCCGTAGACACACAAGTTCTGTCGAGTACCATGGTGCTCAAAAATACACCATTAGTGTTATTCCAGGATTAAGTCCTCCTAGTCTTCAAACATCCCTAGTTTGAAAAGAAATGCTTTGTCCACTCTTTTCATGTACTCACCAAATACCTATTAATGCTGAAATTGACTATCTTTGACCGTGTTCCAGACCCTAAAGACCTGAAGTTGATAAGACACAGTTTTAAAACCATCTCCCAGTCCCTGGTGTGTGACTGTGTGCGTAATAGCGGGAAGGCCTCTGACCCTGTTGAGTCTCCCCCTTGGGTGTAGCACCTGAAGATCTTGTTGAAACGCTGAGTCATATCTTCAGTCTGAAGTGGGACCTGGGCATCTGCATTTCTAACCAGCTCTTGGGGATGTGAATGGGGCTAGTCCAGGACTAACCATGCATCACAAGGGACTGCGAGACTGTGATGACTCTGGTACCTCACAGTGTAAGCCCCACACAGAGAGAGGAGTGTTACGGCTTCTATCTGGGTGTCCCCCAAGAAGACTCAAAGCCTCATGTGCGCATGGTGGGGCTTTTCAGAAGTGGCTGAATCTAAAGTATGTAAATATGGATTAAGGGTGTGTGAAGTCTGGATTAGTCCCCTTAATGGATCAGTATAGTTCTGGGTGTGGCTGAATGGATTTACTGGGGAGGGAAGCCCCACCCATCAAGAGGTTTGTAGTCTGGATGAAATATAAAGAAACACTGAAAAGGCCAGCACTCACTGCCCCTGCCTGCCTTGGCATGGACTGTTTCTCCTCTGGGTTTACCCCTCGGCCATACCTCTCTGTCATGCTACCCTGCCTTGCAGCCAGTGAACTGCGGGCTGAAACCTTTAGACTATGAGCCAAAGATAAGCTTTTTTTCCGTTACTTGTATGCATGTTAGGTATTTTGTCCCAACAAAGAGAAAGTAACTAAGACAGGGCGTGATTGAGTTTTCCTGGCTATAGACTGGCATATTCAGAGGCAGTTTCATATTCAGTCCAGACCTTTGAGGATGAATTGTCTATCCTGATCAATAATGGACATGAAGAACAGTTTGTCAGATTTTTAAATGTTTTCTTGTCAGCATTAACGTGACCTAGGTAAGAGACCTGTTCTGTTGGGAGTTGATAGGTGGAGAAAAATGGAAGTTTATAGTGACGGTTCTGAAATTGAAGTAAGTTAGGAGCAGGGCTCCCTGAAAGTCTCTAGTTTGGCAGGAATGGAATGAGCCTAAGAACATACATTTCTGAGAGACCTGTAAGGAATTTTGAGAACCAGTGATTTGTTGAAAAGGGACGAGCAGGACACACCAGCTGCAGGGAGCCTCCCTGTGGTGAGCATTGGACAGACCGAGAGCAGCAGAGAAACTCAGAAAGACATATGCAGATTCTGTTGCTAGAAGGAATTTTGATAAGAGTGACCTTGAAACCCAAGTCTTGTCTGCACAGAGCTATATGGATGAGATGCTAACTGACTAATGAGTTAGCTACTCCAGTGGTGGCCTGGGCTTGTCCGTCCTGGCCTTTTACTACCTAACACATGCAGACATGGTCATCCCAACTGAGGTTGTTTTCCTCCTTCCTCCACTTGTTTCAAAGCATGCCATATCCAAGAAGTCATATAAATTTCACCGCCTGGCCAGTATCACTGGTTTTCCCTGGATACTAGCAGCCTGAGGATTCATCATCAGTCACAAGGACTGTGGAGATCAGGCAGAGCCTCCATCCATGGTGGCATCTGAGATGGTTTAGTTTCCAGCCTAATCATCAGGAGAGAACAAACATACAAATATCAAATGAAGGGAGGAGAGTAAGGTAGGGCTGGCTGACATTTTGGCTGCCACTGGTTCCTCTGAGAAAAGAAACCCCTTATGCTTAAATGAATGTTAATTCAAGGTAGTGTTTTCATAGACTCGTACTTGGAGCAGCAAGACTGTGTGTTTCCTATTTTCCACTGCCTCTGGCCAGCCACGCACATGGGTCACCGGGGTTACTGTCTGAGGAGCCCACTAATTGCATTATAAGGAATGTTTACCCATTAGCTCAGATGGAATCATCTTCTAACCGACTCCTTTGGGCAGGGGAGTGCTGTCAGAAGATGGAAGGATAGGAGGAAAGGGAATTGAAAAGTAATTGAAATTTGCAAATGCCATTTTTTTTTTTTGACCCCAGACAAAAATGAGTTGCATACATCCAGCAGGGGGCAGCAATGTACAGACATTAATTTCAGTCATGTGAATCCAGAATTTGAAGTCTCTGAAGTAGTGAAGCAGTGAAGCTTGCTGAGGTTTCTAGATTTCCAGGCCAGAAGAAGGTAGGACTGACACTCCCACTCTTCCCCCGTGAAGACACTTTTGATTTTTTTTTTTTTGACTATGCTGAGAATCAATAAATGTTTAGGTCTGCTGGGTTTTCATTCTGGAAGTGTTCTTTAATCTTTCAGCTGCCTTGTGTGATATAGAATTTCTGTTGGCTGGAAATTATAAGTCAACTAGAATTAAGTAGTCAGTCTTATTAACATGATAGTTCATTTAGTAGCCATTTAAAAGTACAACACAACACATCTCTTTCCCTACATTAAACTGTTATTAGAGCTATAACTGACATGTGATACCTGCACATCTTGGTAACTTATTTGTTGATAGCCATTGTAAATTGGAGGAACAGAGGCCCCACAACTGTAAGCAAACTAATCTCAAAGAATTGTCAATTTTTCCCCAAATTAAGGATAGAAAAGACGTCTGTGTTTATCCATTCCTGATGCTGTTTAGGAATGTAGACCATCATATATTTTCTGAGCAATTTGTCAAGTTTGCTTGTAAATGACTTTAATGATAGATGGCTTTGCCAGCTTTGCTGGGCTGGAAAATTTTGCAGTCCAGTACACTTCCCCTCGGGAAGCTTCTTGAATCTTGCATGATATTTCTTTCAACCCCCACCCCCCCAAGGTTAATTTAATCCTGTTGTTCTTAAATGAACCACCCTAAATCATCCTCCTCCCCTTCTCTGTCTTTCTCCTCACTGTTTAAACCCTTCAAGGATGTAATAGTCTGGAAAATATTTCAATCATGTCTCCTTTTCAGCTGGCCAATTCTATTTGGTAAGGCTCATGGTGAACTGCAGTTTCTCACAGCATTGTTTTTAGTTTAAATAACGGGCAGTGTGCAATTGCTAAAGTTCTTCTGGAATATTCCATCTGGGGTCTTGCCATTAAATAATATTTTGAAAAACTGACCTAACTTCCATAGGAGGAAATGCTATTGGCTTCAAGCATTAATTGGCTCTAAATTTAACTAAAGGTTCATGTGCCCTGGGAGTGAGACCATTCTCTCTGAACTTAGTAGTTGACGCTTAACAGATAGACTTAGTGAGTAAGTATGTATTTGGAAGTACATCATTTAGGAAACAGTTGAGTGAGAGGAATTTAACTCTGCTAAGGCAGCAGATGTTGTTTCCTTGTTTGTTTTTCTTATTTCTCGTGTTACCTCTCAGTTTGCAGCTCTGTGACCTTGCACGTATCACACAACCTTGCTGAGTCTCACTTTCTTAGCTGCAAAATAAGGAAAACAAGATTTACTACATAGTCTTGTCAGAGGATTTGAGTAGATGTGTAAAGGGTGGAGCACGCCATATTATAAGTTCCCAAGACAAGAAACATTTTGCCATTACCATTATTGTTATTCTTCCTGTCACTGTGCAGTCTGAAGTCAGAGTCTGGCTGCCTTTCAAAGTCTCTGCCTGCTTTATGCATTCTTCTTTCTCCATAAACACTGCTTAGGAGATTTCTGACCCCTTAGAACAGTCCATGACCCCTGTGATGCATTGTCATAGTTTTATACATGTATATGCCCGACCACTCACCTCAACTACAATCATCCTTCGCATAAATGGACATGTTAGTCTTGGGTTGGGTGGTGAGTGCCCTGGCATTCTGTGAAATCTTACTTACAAGTGCTTATCTTTGCATTTATCCAGTATTTTAAAAAGATAATAAACAAGATTGGTTTTATAATTGTTTTATTTACATCCTCACCTAATAGTGTGAATTTAAGAGGCCATAGACTCTCTCTGAGTCTTTACTAAAGTGCCAGTAGAGAGAACAATATCCTGCCATTAGTAAAAGCCTTAATGAGCAGAGGACTGAAGGAGTGAACTGAAATTGTAGTGAGTCGGGAGATTTCCTATCCTACGAGCATGCCATGTTCAGGCCTTTTCCTATGTCACTACCCTCAAATTCCTAAATTCAGAGCAGCTGAAGTTCTCTCTACTCTCCTTAGGAATGATGTCAAGTGGACCTTTGTATCATGAACTTGACTACAAACTTCTCATAGGCAGGACTCAGGGCCCTCCCTTTCTGACTTTGAGATCTTGCAACCCAGGCCAGGGTCTAATTCAGCCTTGGTGCTCAGAGCCTGTACTTGGTGGGCGTTTAGTGGGGGTTTTCTTCTTCCATTAAGCCTGTACATTGCCCCAAGTTTTTCTCTCCAGATATAGCAATTTCCCTTCATAGTCTCAATGAGAACTTTATTTTGTGTTACCTACTATTTTGCCATGTATTTACCAATCAGTGTGTCAGTCCCTTTATGCTATTTGCTCTAAATGTTACTTGAAAAATCTTCTTTGGTTGTCTTCTTTATTTTTTATGAGCTCCCATGAGTTTGGGGCTCATTGCAAATTTTACAAGCCCTTGGCCTATTTTGAAAAGTCATCCTGACTTGACTGTTTCTTTCTCCATCCATTGCCACTGTCATATAAATGCCTGAACCAAACAGATGCCCCTGCAGAACTTTATGGCTTCTTTAGAAAGTTACCCTTCTCTGCCTTTCCAGGCTGCCTGCTTTAGAATTGGCAGTGTGGCCAGAACTACACTGTATATCAGGAAATTATAATTACTGGTCCCTAGCAGCTTGAACAACTTACCTGCACAGCTAAGGAAGTTATGACCACGCAAACAAAGACGTATCAGCTTTCTTTTAAGGTAGGCTTCGAGGGAATATGTTGAACAAGTGAGGATGCTTTCCTTTTCCATGTAGAAGTACTGAAGGTCTAGTCAGGAGCTGTCCAGCAAGGAAGGAGAACAGGTGCCATACCAGGCTTGCTCCCCAGCATTAGGGGCTCCCGAGCCTTCCTCCTGGATGAAAGTTACAGGTGGGCCTTGCACCCATCTTCCCCTGTAGCTTCAGTGAGTGAAGCTGGGGTGTGTCTCAAGCCTTTGGTCATGAGGTTCTTGTCAGCAGGTCTGGCACAAGTATGTGGGTTGTAAGTCTGCCACTACCTTGCAAGGTGCCTCCAAATATCTTCACAGAGCACATATTCTTTCCTCGTTCCTTGTTTTCTCCATTCATCCTTCAATAAACTTTATTTTTCTTCCCACGAGAACACTTGTGTTTCTGAATCTACAGGATCAAGATCATAAAGAGGAGCATTCAGATCTTCAGAGTACCCAGATTTATGGACTCCAATCTAAGAAAGCTTCTCTTCTTTCTTGACCTTAGACTCTTGTTTTCTTACCTTTTCATTATATCCACCACTATCTTCCTAAGCCAAGATCTCAAGTTTCAGCTAAGAAATACTCCTTAATATCTATGATTTCAGGAGCCACTTCTATGGCTATTTGTACACTAATTTTTCCTCTTTAAATCTAAAATAGATGAATAAATAGGGAACATATTGTAAGTGTGGAAGGAGTGGTAGAGTTAGAAATGACCACTTTGTAACCTCTGGTGAAAGAATTGATTCAGGCAGTGATCATCCACAGATGATCCAGTAGTTAAAGTGTGATGGAAGCTTCACCATGGCAAGGAGTCAGGCTGTCAACTGCTGGGCCTACTGATTAGTGACAGATCACAAATGCTAGAAGAGCCAGTCCATGTGAGCCTCCTGTAATCTGAGCCTGTTAACACCACTTCAGAACTGTTCTTACAAAGTAAAACAAAACATCCAAAATTTAAATTTAATCAAACTGAAAATTCAATTTCAACTAGCCAAAATACAGGAAAGAGAGGAACAAGTGAAATGGCAC
This sequence comes from Thryonomys swinderianus, assembly GCA_004025085.1. Taxonomy (NCBI): domain Eukaryota; kingdom Metazoa; phylum Chordata; class Mammalia; order Rodentia; family Thryonomyidae; genus Thryonomys; species Thryonomys swinderianus. Next base: position 2,853 of record PVIC010016017.1, on the reverse strand, counting down.
TACAAAGAGGTAACCTGCCAAATCCAGAATATATGGTGTTTTGTGTAGGTCACTGCAAGAGACAAGGGCAGGACACAAGTATAATTTTATTTGGATCCTGGTTTTAGTAAGTCATCTATGATGTAGACAACTGAGGACATTTAACCCCATGGAATTATCAGTAACTTTGTTAGACTCGTTCTTGCTGAATCAAAGCAATGAATAGAGAGTTTAGTGTACTAGTCTCTGTACTTTTTTTTTTTTTTTTTTTTTTTTTAGACAAGGTCTCTGCTTTGTAGTTCAGGCTGTCCCTGAACTCACAGACTCTCAGCAATCCTCCTGGTTCTGCCTCCTGAGTGCAGGGATTATAGGTGTGAGCCACCATGCTCAGGCCTCTCTGTACTTTTCTGTATGTTTGAAATGTTCAGAATAAAAATTTATTTGATTAGGTCACACAATGGAACATACTGGTCAACTTATTTGCTAAGAGGGAGTATCTTTTAAAATGACCCAAGTAAGTAATTTTGCCTGATTTCTATCCCTGTTTTTTAATAAGTTAGGAATCTGGTGTTTAAATTTAGAAAGAAGGGGCCTAGAAATTATTAATACTAGAGTGGCATTTTTACTGTAAATGCATTCGTGTAACATACCCTTGGTTTCATGGTGCAACCTAGAGATCACACAACTTGTAAACATACTCTGCTTGGTAAAAATAGAAGATCTGAAGACTTGCAGGGCTTGATTTCTCCCAGCCTTTCCTTTGTCTGTTTAAATTCTATCAGCAAGGGAATCTATTACTTCCCAGTGAGTGGAAAATTAACAGAACTGTCAGGATGGTCTTGTATAATTCCAGGTGCCCCTAGAAACCCTTTCTGTCTTATTCTGTTGACAGTAAGGAAGAAACAGCCTTTCACACCCCAGGAAGATGTGTTCTGTCCTCTGATTTTCTTCTCCTTCTCCTTTCATTCTTCTCCATCCTGCCTGTGGCTTATTCTCCAGCCTTTTCATCATTTGAGACATTCTTCTCTGTGGCTCTAATCTTTCCCTTGTCCGTCAGAGCTGTGGGAATGATGCTGTTTCTGTGAAGGGCCAACTCCACGCTTGTTCTGGCTACTGTCTTTGGGCTTGCCCTGTCCTGGGCTGCAAGGGTTGTCTGGCTGAGCCCCAGCCCCAGAAGTCTGAAAAAGCCTACCCTCCCTGGTGCTCACTTAGAAACTGTCGATGCACCACAAGGCTTCCCGTATCTGGAGCCCCCACTTCTAGGGTTCATGGTATTGAGAATGAATCCAGCAAGTCAGTTCATTTATAGACACTGCACTTTCGTCTGTGCATTAGTCCACTTTGTGCTACTACAGGGAGAGACTTAAGAAAATGTTTGTTCAGCTCCCAGTTTTGGAGGTTCAGAGTCCAAGATTGGGCAGCTCTATTTTTTTGTTCTCTAGTGAGGGTGATGGATATCCACATGTCTGTTGGAGCAGAAGGTAGAAGCTGAATTGGGGCAGAAAGGCTCAGAGAGATGAGGACCCCAAGGAATGCCCTTCTGACCTAAAGCCTTCCCATGGGCCCTCCTGAAGGCCTATGACATATCCCAGTATCACCTCTTTGGGTACCAAATATGTACATAGGCCCCTCTAGGGTATAAGTCACTAGTTCTGCATCCCTTCCAAGAGGACCCTGAACAGCTAGAAGGAAGGCCATGGCGGACCCCAAGTGTGGAGTCAGACTGGCTTGTACGGCCTTATGTACAAGCAAGTGACTGCACTTACAGCTCTGCATGAGAGTATCCATTCCACTTGTCTTGTGAATTCTATTTGATCCTAAGATTCCTGAGGTGAGGGCCCTTTATGTCTTTTACCACTTGGCACTCACAACACCAGCATCTTAGTGCGGCACTTTTAATGTGCTTTGTGCATGTATTGGGTTTATGTCATTTAGTGGGAAAGGCGAAGGGAGATCTTAGGATTTACCCCAGAAAGCCCCCCAAATTACTCAGCTCCAGTGTCTAATTCAGAATTCACCATGCAGCATGAAACAAGCTAAGCCATGGTATGATGAGACATTGTGCCTGGGCGACATTGAATATGCAAGCAGCACAACAGAGTTGAGCACTGAGAGAGCCATCTATTGTAGATAATTTCCCTTCAGTGAAAGATCAAGGGCAGCACAAAGAGATCATGTTAATTTAAGGGGAGAAAATGGGTAGCTAGCTACCATGGGAAGGAAGACTACAGAGAGAAGCAGAATCAGGCCAACAGGGGTTCAGCAGACCTAGAAGATCAGGGCTGGGGGGCCAGATGCTGAGACTCCACACTGCACAGTGGAGGAGAGCACCTGACAGATGATACACCTGCAGTGTCACATCTGAGGTTTCCGCGGTATGCGGCTGGCACCACTTTGTTCCTATGTACTTGGAAGAAAACAGGCATATTTATGCTCAAATGCACATGGATTTGTCCTTTCAGACTCACCCAGGTATTAGAATGTCAACTACAGTGTTGGGAAAGCAGCCAGCAAAGTAGGAGACCACTGAATTTGGATAGTTTTAAAAATAATTTGTTTTGGTTCACAGGGTACATAAAATATAGAACTGAAGGGACCCCAGGAGTCACCATTTTAACTCCTTTCTTTTAGAGATGGGAAAACAAGACTTGAAGTATAGCAACAGGGTTAGTGGTCACTAGAGCTACAATGTCCTGCTCTGGATTCATACATCAGACTTTGCTCCACTATGCCAAGCTCTGTTTCTAAGGGAACATTTTTTAATTGCCATTTAAGTCAGGCTACTTTGGTGAACTTTGGGAGCATTTACCTGAGTTTCACCGTGTGTAATTGGGAAGATGACTTTGTGAAGGCATCAGGAAGCCTACAGTGGCT
>PVIC010016016.1:0-34470 GCA_004025085.1 Thryonomys swinderianus | reverse complement strand
AAAAAAAAAAAACTCAGGACCTTGCGCTTGCGAGGCAGGCGCTGGAACCACTGAGCTAAATCTCTGGCCCTGCTTCTCCCTTTTTTTTTTGAGGCAGGGTCTCGCTTTGTAGTTCAGGCTGACCCTGAGCTCACTCTGTAGCCCAGGCAAGCCTCGAACTCAGCAATCCTCCTGTCTCTGCCTCCTGAGTGCTGGGATTACAGGCGTGAGCCACCACGCCCGGCCCTGCCTCTCCCTTTTAATATGAAAAACTTTAGAAAAAGAAAACTTGCCTAACATCATACTGTTGGCTTCTTGCCTTTTGTTGGAAACTTGCTGAAATGGTCTAGATAATGTTACCTCTGAAACAATGTATGCATTGTTTTGATGGGTATTGATTCCTTATGTAGTGTTCAAAATTGCTTGCATGCCTCATAGCAACAAATACATGTGTGATAGACTCTCTGAGATAAGCACTCCCGAAAAATGAAATGCTGGTTTATTTCTCAGAAGCGATGCAACTACAGGGAAGAAGCCTTGATTGTAGAGAGGCAGCCTCAAGGCACTAACACACTTGTATCCAGTGCGTGAAGCTCTGCAAGCTATTTTAACAAAACTTAATCAGAGGGAACGAAATCTGGCACTTACAGAGTTTGCTTATTTATTGATTGCCATGAGCTACTAGAAAGGATATCCTGTTCCTTTTAATAAAGTCCTTTTGGACAGTTGTCTATATTTTAATATATAAGCATTTGGGGAATTGATCTTAACAAGGTTAACTCAAGTGTTCGATATTTTGGGCTAAAACTGAACTGGGAGAATGGAAGGAGAAGTGCCAAGTGGGGATTCATACAGGAACTTAAGGTAACTGGACCAAGTTCCCGTGCAGGCCTTTGTGCATGGCATTTCAGAATCCGCTGGCCAGTAAGCGGGAGTTTCCACCCTGCAGTAGGAATGTAGCCTGCTTGAGCTTAGTTTTCAGAGGAGAAGCTGAAGAGGATTATACTGTGAAACCATTCATTTTATTTACTAGTGAAATGAATGCTGAAATTATTTACCATCACTATTAATTGTTACTGCCGATTGCTGTAAAGTTAAATTTGTCATGAATTAAGTGGTAGCTACATCTTAAAAAACAAAACCTTAGCTTTTTATATTCTTATGAAAACATATTTGTTAAATGGGTCCCATGAGTGAATAATAACATTTGTTGAAGAAATGAAGCCTGTCAGATACTTTATTCCCTTTGTTAAATATTTCTTATGTCAAGCTTCTATTAACTCTGTGTAATTCCAGTAGAACTAGCAAGTTATTTAGCTTAAAATGACTTCTTTCCCTGAGCAGTGAAAGTTGAATGTGAGAACAGATCTTAATAGATATAGTTACACAGTTTATTTTATCATGTATCACTTTATTGCTGTCTTCTAGAACATTGTTATACTAAATGTTCCAATAATGGAAATTTTATGCAGCTACTTCAAATGAAAGAAATTTGCAAAAACTCAATTTTGGAACTCATTCCTTGAGGAGAGGGAGGAAGCTCAACCATGCTGTGACCAAATTAGATTTCTGATATGTTGGCAACTTTTCAGACACTGTCATTTCCAGAAAACAGGGTGTGGGCTCCAGTTGAAGTATCAGTATTTCCCGATCACTTTCAATGGGGGACATGCGGTTTTTAATATGATTGAATGGTTAAGTGTTTACAAAATTTTGCTGGTAATAGGTAATTAAAATTTGGTTTTATGCCTGAATAAAAATGTCTCCACAAGTAATCAGGAATAACTATGTTCAGTTACAGTGGAGTCTTCTTTTCAAGAGCTTGATTTTGAATTCTCAGAGATATTAGTTGTACTTACTAGAGCTCCTTTGTTTTGCAGAGATCATGATGCAGCCGTCCTTTTGGATTTCTTTTTAATAATGTGTGACCCTTCACCTTTGATCCCCTGACCTGCATTACCTTGGTAACCATTTCATTTTTTAATTTAATTTCATTTTTTAATTTTGGTGTACAAGCTGTAACATTTCATCTCTCAAAGTGTAGCACGCTAATTTCCTCAAATAGAGATACCCCTTTGAGTGATAAATTTGCAAAATGCTGTCTTCATTTTCTGTATGAAAATTCATTTCAAGTTTTTAAAATAAAGTGTAATCTGTGTTTTCATCCTTTAAAAATTTAAGTTTAATGAGTGCATTTCCCCATACAGGATATTTCCTTTTCTATCCGTGTTTTGCAAAAGCTCAGTTAACTGGTGTTCACATACAACTCAACTCACACCTGGGTTGCCTGAAGCCACCCTTCACCCCTGACCACTGCCACTCCCCTTCACACAGCCCCGTCACTGTCACCGTCACTGCACAGCTCTGTCCTGCAGGGACTTGTCTTTCCTTCAGGAGCAGCAGCATGCTCTCCATTCTCAGATTGTATTTTGCATTCTTAAGAATTATTGGAAGAAAAAGCTTATTTTAATTTTGTTAAAGGACTAGAAGAATTACAAAGTTGTTTCATTACCAAAATTCACCTCTCCCTGCCTTTAATATTTTACTTCTGTGAGACATAAGTAAAGGGCAGTCCACATTTTTAAACTACCAAACTGTTTTTGTCTCCCCTGAAACCAGGCTTTAGCTCTGATGGTCTTTATACCAGATTGATTTATGCCATTCATTCTTATGTTTGCTTTTCAAGTAATGGGTTTTTATAGTATTGTTCTTTTCAGAAAATACTTAAAGGCAAAGTAAGCCAAAAATCAAATTTAATTCGTTGATCTTGCAAGATACTCTTAAGAAACCACCCCACCCACAAAATGAGATCTCTTAGCTTGGCCCAGTGAAGCACAGATTATTTTTTAAGCATCTCATTATTTTATTCTAACATTTAATGCTGATGTTTTAATTGCACACAGCTGAAGCTGCTAAATGAGCACTGAAATGGATTTAAGTCCTCTCTGAGCTTTGTTGATACCTATAAAACTTTATATCGTTCATTAGAACCAGAAATTAAAATTAGTCGTGGCGAGCTGTTCATTGGTGATCACAGCTCTCATGCATACGTCCTGAGGTTCGTGAGTTCATTTGTACCTGTTACACCTGTTACATATCTGGCAAACTGCCTTTGACCTGCTGGGCAGCTTTTCCCAGAACTGCAAAATATTAGAGTTGAGTAGCACTAATAGGTAAAAAGAAAATCTTGTGATTATAAAGCCCCTTTGATTTTTAACTGCCCCAATAGTTGGGAGCACCTTTCTTGCTGAATCTGGAATTTTAAGGTGGTTTATTATTTTTTTTTAAATTACAGTGAGTAACACATTTGTGCAGGAATGTTTTTCAGATTCCATGAGACGTTTTGGTCTCAGATGTGTCCTTTATTTGTCCCTTTGAAGCCTGACTTGGGGTTCCTAGACTCGCAGGGCCTTGGAGCAGTGGCTTCCTGTTGGTCCTTACTTCTCTTGTGCTGGTCCCCAGAGTCCCGAGCTCCCTGTGGACAGACAGCACCCCTGCGGGCTCCCACCACTGTAGCGGTAAGCCTGCTTGGAGATGAAAAGACATTAATAGATGTAGAAGAGAAATTTTTATGTTCACATTTTATTTTGTGATTTAGATCAATTCAGTTTTCTTTGAAGTTTTCTCCCGTCATATTTTTTTTTCTTCTTTTTTTGAGACAGGGTCTCACTTTGTAGTTCAGGCTGGCCCTGAGCTCACCAGGCAAGCTGCCGCAAACTCAGCAATCCTCCTGCCTCTGCCTCCCAAGTGCTGGGATTACAGGCGTGAGCCACCACACCCAGCATTGTATGTGGTTACTGGGATTGAACTCAGGACCTTGCGCTTGCGAGGCAGGCGCCAGAACCACTGAGCTAAATCTCCGGCCCCCATCAGTATGTTTATATACATACATACATACATACATACATATGTGTGTGTGTGTGTGTGTATTTTTTTTTTCTTTTCCTTTTGGAGACAGGATCTTGCTTTGTAGTTCAGGCTGGCCCTGAGCTCACCATGTAGCCCAGGCAAGCCTTGAACTCAGCAATCCTCCTGTCTCTGCCTCCCGAGTACTGGGATTACAGACGTGAGCCACCACGCCCATCCCTGTCAATATATTTTAAGATAAACTAATATTTCAAAGACAGCTAGTACATGGACACATTTATTACTTATTTTCAGTGAGCATTAGTTATTTGGTTACTTTGGATAAGTTGTAAACCACATGGATACTATTTTGTAATTGTGGTTCACTGAGAAATCCCTTATCTGAGAGTCACAATCAGCATTGGACTAGCAAGGTCTCTGGATATGTCATTGATATCTGTTAATTACCCAAAACTGAAATAGTCAAATAGGAAGAATTCACCAGATTTTAATTTTGGTGTCTGAACAGTGAAATCGGTTGTTTGGCTGACCACGTAGGAGTTTGTGAAACATTTCATTGATGCTACTGCCGTTTACTGTATGTAAATGCAGATACTGTATGTCTCCTACTTGCTTTTTAGGGTTGTTGGGAGGATAAATGAAACACACTGGGAACTCAGAAGAAAGGTGCTTTTGAAACTGAACCTCATCCTATGGCTGTGCCAAGAGGCAGTGGTAGTGAACCTGTGGTGAAGGGCCAGGACCATGGCTCTGGAATCGGGCTGCCATGGTTCGAATCCCAGCCTCTTGCAAGTGTTCTGACTGCAACACATTACCTACCCTCCTTGGGCCTGAGTTTCCTCCTCTTTAAGTTGGGGATGATAATAACACCTACCCAAAGGATCATGGTGAGTTTTAGTTGAGTGATGTGTTCCAAATCCCTAAGCAGTGCTGGCTTGTAGTGTGGTCAGACCCGGACGTCAGGAGCAGAGCGCACACACACCGCACAGAGAATGCCATGTGCACCCCTGCTCCCCGGTCTTTTACGGCTGACATGGAGACCGTGGCTGCTCAGAGGGAAGGGCTTTATGTAATTAAGCACCTGTAAAACAAAGGAGGTTTCATGGGTAAAGTTACACCTGGCTTGTTGAGCTTATAAGGAACCACTCACCCCATGTTGATAGCTTCTTCCATTTAACTGTTTTTGGTTGTGAAGACTCAAGGAAACAGACCTGAGGGAGAAGCCACCTTTTACTTAGTTGACCTTTATACTTTAAGTATTTACCCTGTAAACTGTAGTTGGCTTTGGAGGAGTCAGAATCTTGAACTGTTTAATGCTTTTTACTTGACTTTATGAGGCTTTAGTGTTCTCTTAAGTAGAACGGGAGGGAGGGGACTCGCTGCCATCTCTGCATGTGGAGGAATATGTGTCACAGTCTTCCTGTGCTTTCCATGTATTTTAAGTACCCAGGTGTGTCTATAAGGTGGGTGGTGTATGGAGCCTACTTTGCACCTGAGAATGCTATTGCTCAGGTAGGTTAATACACTCTCCCAGCCTCGTGCAGAGCTGGTGCTCACCTCCAGGTGCTCCTCCTCTTCCGACACCTGCCGGGTGAGCCCCTCACAAGAGACAGGTCAGCCGCTTTGGTTGTGGGGCCTCAGCTGCACACATCACCGTTCCTCGGCTTGCAGGCCCTTCAATAATGCCACCCCTTAGTAAGGCCCACAGGAAGTTGCAGCTGGTTCTGTAATCCGCTGTCATCATCACTAGCTGGTATCACCAGGAAGGCTCCATTACATATGTAGCTCTGTAGGGTCTGCAAAGCAGGGTTTCTGTCAAACTGGCTGCATATCTGAAAGCTCTTGCTTGGCTTTCTAGAAACTCAGAGCTTGGCCCATCCGGTGATTTTGATCTTGTTTTAGCAAACAACTGTAACTATAGAAATAAAGGAAGTTTGTGTGTGTTTTAATTTTTTGTACTTTTTTGAGATGACGTCTCGTTTTGTAGTTCAGGCTGACCCTGAACTCACCCTGTAGCCCAGGCAAGCCTTGAACTCAGCAGTCCTCCTGCCTCTGCCTCCTGAGTGCTTGGATTACAGGTGTGCCCCACCATGTCTGACCAGGAAGTTTGTTTTATAAACAAGAGAATACATGTAATTTGTGTACATTAGGATTTGTGCATCTCATGTGTTGTCCAGTCCTAAAATGGGGCTTTATGGCAAGCTTAGTTGTTCAGCACTAAGCAGAACCTTTCCTGTAGGCTGAGTTGTAGCCATCTGCTCTGTAAGCAGCATCTACAAGTAAGAATCTGACTGGTCTTGTACTTAGTTATGGGGCTAATAAGGTGGTGGTTCATTTCTTTTTTCTCTCTCTCCTTTTGCCTCCTGTTATTATGTATTTATTTTCCCTTTCCCATTTGTATTCTTCTGCCCATCTCCTCCTCTATAGTTCTCTCTTCTTTTTCTCTTTTGTCTGCCCACCTAATATTCATGGTGTGTCTGTCCTGAGACCATAAGGACAGGCAGTCCTCCAGGTGGCTAGAACATGCAGGTGTTGAGATGGACTTCCTTAACTTGTCTCCTCAACTCTTTTTCAGAGAGTAGGCACCACCTCTCACTGGTCTGAACAGTTAGAATTTATGACCTGTCTGAGTGTGGTTGTTAGGTTTTCACCTCTCTGATTTTGATAGTCAGGGAATCGTGATGATGTTGGGGTACAGGACTGCCTCCCATCACGCTGCTGTCTGCAAAGCTTTTGAGCCACAAGGCCTGTGATCGCCTGAGTCAGACCCTCATTCTGCTGAGGACCAGCCCGAGGTCAAGGCCCCTGGACTTGCTGCTGCTTCTGTTAGGTTAGTCCTGTGGCATTGTTGGGGTAGAGAACAACACAGAGCTGTGTGTCGGTACAAAGAGGCCTGCTACGAGCAGTCTGTCTCTAGAAATGCTGGAGACATGGCCAGGGTGATCTCCCTGACACTTCCTGTTCCCCACCCATGACAGGAGCAGATGGCGTGACGTTAGGGCCATTCTGAGGGCGAGTGGAGGGCCCCTCTGTGTGCTGCCCCTGACCCCAGCACGTTGGCCCAGCTGCTAGTTGGCTGCTTTGAGTTTTTTTCTGGTGGTCTTTTATCCTTCCAAGGATTTTTGCAGAGACAGACACAGGGTGAGGGTCTAGAAAGATATTTTTGTTATTCCTCAGTGAAAATCTGCTGAAATCAGAGAGAAAGTTAATAGAAATGATGGCAACAGAATTGTTACGTATGTAGGAAATAACAGGAAACAGCTCCTGTTGTTCTTGTGTGTGGTATTGTTTCCCAGGGAAACTGCCTGTGGTTACTGTGGCACCATGTGACATGTGCCTCTGAATCAGAGGATATAGTCGAGTTTTTACTTTCTTTCCATGTCCTCAGGTGGGTTCAGCAACATGCCACATGGCAGACGTCATGCACACCTACCCAGAATTTCTTCTTCAGGTTGGACTGTCCTTTCACTTTGGTTCCTTCAGTTTGGATCCTTTATTCTTAGTGCTTTATTTTCCCACAGGAGAAACTAACCGACCTGTACCTTGTTTGTGCTGTGTGTAGAGCACTGGTCCAGGGCAGGTTGCAGCCCTTGGCCATAGTCTGGCCTGGTACCCTGCGCCGGCTCCAGCTCATCTTCGAGCCCTTGGCACACGTTCTTGAACATAGTAGACACTCAGCAAACACTAATTCTCTTTTCATTTCTCATTAGCACAGGTAATTAAGAACAGGAGCTGATAGACTGCACGTATCTGTGTAGAGATATATCTGTAATTAAAGTTTTAATTAAAGAAACACCAGACCAGGCAGATGGTTCTTATCCCTGCATCCTGTAAACCAAACAGCCAAGGCTTTTTGATCTTGCTTGTGCAAACAAGCAAGCCGAGAGTAGCAGCTCTTGTGGTGGTACCAAAGCAGACAGGTAGTCTTTATTAACCGGCTGTGGTCTAATTTTGACATTACCCTGTGTGGTGCCTAATCTGGGGACAGTCATTGCAGTTTGATAGGGAAAGACAATACATCAAAGTTATGTCCCAACCAGTGCTTTTAAGCTTTGAGTCAAGGACATTACTACAGCCCAGCTGGTGGATCACAAGACATGTGGTTTTATGCTAGGTTACAAAAGCTGACAAAGTGTTATTCAGGATCATCAGCTAAATACAGTATTAAATTAGAGCACCACTGTCCTGACTTTTCTGGTTTTGGCCCAATAGCAATGTGCCGTTGAGATGTGATGTGGGCCCACTTGCCTCATGCTGGTCCTCTGCTATGCCATCCTGACCTTAATGGTCAATCAAGTGTAGAACTTAAAAAGTAAAACATCCACAGGGACTAACAGAAAAAGACTTATCTCAGGTTGTAGTGCTTCCTTGGGAAGCATATCCCTGCCGTTTATTCTAGTCACATCCTCAGTAGGGGCCAGGCCAGCACAGAAAGAGGGCAGCCGCACAGCATGATGCCTGGCTGCTCAGTCTCGGGACTCACCCACTCCTTGGCCTTTCCCTTATGCTTTCTCTTAATGTTGACTTAGGTAGACATACAGTTTTCAAGCAGGAAGGCAGTTCTATATTGGAATTGCATACTGGCTGATACAGGTATGTTTCTGCAACCCATATCTCAATTTATTTTTTCTTTGGTAGAACTTGTCTTTAAGACATTCCTTTCTTACTTCACAGTGGAGTGTTTTAGTTTAGAGTTTAGGAGCATGGTTTCTACTTTGCTGAACAGGGAGTGATTTCGTCATCCCTGTGCTGCTTTTGAAGGAAGCAAAGGTTTTGCTTGATGAGCTGACCCCACACTGGGCAGAACGGGGACATGGCACTCTGACATTCCTGACTTACAAAACTGTAGAAGCTGGAAGTATTTAAATACCCTCCTAATGTCATCTGAAAATGAAAGCTCAGTCATCCTAGGAGAAATCTGCGTATGTAGATAGAAGGAGACATATCAAACCATGAGACCTGCGATGTGCTCCCAAGCTTGTGTCCTAGGTAGATGGAAACGTGTCTCCCCCTTCTGGGGGAATGCTCTTGTTGTGTGGGAAGATGGTCTCTGGCTTAGGAGTCATGTGTTAAGTGTGAGCTGCCTTGAATAGTCTTTTGTGGTTGTATCCAGAACATATCGTAAGATCTGTGCAGAATTGTGCTAGACATACTAAGTTGGCATTTTACATGTAGAATTTCAAACTGGCTGACTCTGTAGTTTGTTTCTTCTCTAATGTGGTGCAAGACCCAAACACACAATCTTTGAGCGTTCAACAGAGTGTTAGACTGTAGGGAGTCTCTTATGTAGGAAGTTAAATTCTTGTTCTGAGAGTGGCAGTTTTGCCTTGCTTTAAGGCAGGAGACATTTTCTGCCCAGAAAGGAGGAGCTCCAGGGAGCCTACTGGGTGCTGCCTTCTTGATCCTTTTGCTGTGGGGCTTGGAGAAAGCCTTTTCCTCCCTGATAGCTGTGCGAGATGGGAGATAAAGGGGGAATTTAATTTCAGATAGAGTGGTACCTCGGTTCATGAACTTAATTCTTTCCTCTATTCTGATTGCAAGTGAATTGGATGAGAGCCAGATCAAATTCTCTGGTTAGGTTCAGTGTTGACCTTAAGGAGAAACGTGATTTGGTTTTGTCTTGTTCAGTTTGTGACCAGAACTGTGGGCAGAGATGCCGCCATCTCAGTTCTTCAGTGCCTGGTGTGGGCATTGTCCTAGGTACCTGGAATGGAACAGTGAATGGAATCACACTATCCCCCTTGAAGTTCTTATTTTCTGGTAAGGGGAAAGTGACAATAAACAATAGGCAATCGCTTCTCGGCCTTTTGGCTAAGATCAAGTGTAATAAACAATAGGAAAAAAGCAGTTGTAAAGTCATGTCTTCCTCAGGTCACTTTTTTTTTTTTGAGATAGGGTCTTGCTTTGTAGTTCAGGCTGGCCCTGAGGTCACTATAGGCCCTGAGGTCACTATGTAGCCCAGGCAAGCCTGGAACTCAGCAATCCTCCTGCCTCTGCCTCCAAATACTGGGATTACAGGGGTGAGCCACCCTGTGACCTGGCTTTCCTCAGGTCACTCTGAGGAAATAGGCGCCATTTTGCCCTGATGCACAGATGAGGAAAATTGCTGTGGGTTTTTTTTTTTTTAGGCAAGGTCTCACTTTGTAGTTTAGTCTGACTCTAAGCTCACTAGGTAGCTCAGGCAAGCCTCAAACTCAGCAATCTTCCTGCCTCTGCCTCTGAGTGCTAGGATGACAGGCGTGAGTCACCACACCCGAATTGCTGTGGTTTTGTCCTGCAGTATGTAAGTGGTGCTGTTGGTGTTGAGCCCAGGCCTTGCTCTTCCCACGCTCTTGCACTCTCTGTTAAGAAACTACCTAATCTGCTCACTTGTAAGTAAAGGAGCAGATATCGGTGACAGTGAGCACATTGAAGAGTGAAGAAGTGAGGTGACCTGCCCCAGCAGAGTGTCGCAGACGTCAGTCTGTCTCTGGTGCACATGCTCTTTAAGGTAGCATGACTCGAGCTGGAGTTGAATGAGCGACTAAAGGAAGTGGTGTCAGGGGCCACGTGGATGGCCTGGGTGAGAGTGGCCCAGGCAGATGGAGTGGCATGAGCAGAGGCCCCCAGGGAGATCCAGGTTTAGCTGAAGTGAAAGAAGCCAGGAGGGAGCCAGGGAGTTAGCTCAGTGGCACCGTGACGGCCTGGCAAGTTCATGGTCCTTAGTTTAGTTCCTGGGATGGGAGCGTAAAAGGAGGTGTCAGGAGGACAGGCGGGGGCTAGAGACCTGACTCAGAGATGTGGGAGTGGGACAGAGCCATTGCGAGGCGACCAGGAGCAGTTTCCTAGGGGCCTCACAGGTCATGATTTTACTGAGCAGGAGCTGTGCAAGCACTTTTGAGCAGGAAAGGCCATGATGGACAGGATTGCAGTGTAGAACAGGCTCCTCACTGTTGACTTTTTTTGCTGACTTTAAAATGTTTATTCTTTAAAAATTAGTTGCTTTTTTGTATAGCTATCCAAAATTTTTAATGTTTCTTTGGCAGTGAAATATAATGGAATTTTACAATTATATATAAAAAAAAGTTACCCTTGCTTGAGAAATAGCATATTTTTTTTTGTATGCAGTTGACTGACAAGATTCTCTACCATCCAGATTAATTGATGAAACAAGCTACTCTTATTATAGGATTTCCAAAAGAAAGAAGGGAAAAAGACACACGTACACTCATACACAAGCACAGCCTTCTATGGCTCAGAACACAGATCACAGCCATGTCTGCAAGCAGCTCGAGAGAATTGTCAGGTGTAGTTTAGGGATAAAATCCTCTCAGTGATTCAAAAACATTTGTTAAAGTCTAGTCATTTTTAAAGACGAGCCCCCCCCCACCAAAGTATGTGTTGTATTTTTGGAATTAAGCAGAGTAATAAAACCCAGTGTTGCTGACAAATGTACACCAGATTCATCTCCTCATTCTTTTTTTTTTGTGGTACCGCAGATCGAACTCTGGCCTTTGTGTGTCCAAGGTTGGCATGGTACCACTTGAGCTAAATCCCCAGCCCCATCTCCTCATTCTTTACAAAGGCTGAAACCAGCTTTCCAGGCCACGAAGCTGCATGTTCAGCCCGTGCAGAGACTTACTGAAAGACCACAGCAGCTTAGTTACCTCTCCTGCTCACGCTGGCATGTGCCCTTCCTCCATGGCCTCCCGAGTCCACTGCAGAATCCTGAGGAGTGGCAAAGCTGCCGTCTCTGCCACCGCAGAGACCAGGCCTCCTCTGCCTCTGTGCCCTCCACAGGCACAGCCTGGGTGAAGGGAACTTGCATGTGTTTCACATTGAATTGTCTTGCTTCCGCCCAGGTTGACCTCTGGTCTCTATTATCAGAAAGATTTCATTGTGCCATAATAGCAGTTAGGTCCAAGTGGGTCCTCTTCATCTTGCCTGTTTTGGGTATTAACTCCTGAGTCTCCTTTATCTTCACCATTTATAGGCTAATGTTGTTTCTCAAGTTTATGTTCTTTTTTTTTTGAGACAGGGTCTCGCTTTGTAGTTCAGGCTGGCTCTGAGCTCACTATGTAGCCTAGGCAAGCTTCAAACTCAGCAATCCTCCTGTCTCTGCCTCCTGAGTGCTGGGATTACAGGCGTGAGCCACCACACCCGGCACTGTGGTATGTGGTATTGATTGTTGGTGGGTGTAAGTCTCCACGCCCAGCATTGTATGTGGTTGGGGGGGGATTGAACTCAGGGCCTTGCGACACTGAGCTAACCCTCCGGCCCAAGTTTATATTCTTTTAATTTAAGCTTGTTATGAAACTTTATCAACTTCCTTTCTGTTAAACTGTACATTGCACTTTGGAGGTCCGAGTCTTCCTCAAATTTGTCTGGACCAGATCTTCCTTGGCGTCTTGATGACCTCCACATCCTCGTCTTGGAGCTGGAGGGGCATGTGGAACTGCTTGTCTCGTGCTGTCATTTTTGATTTGTTTTTTTGGGCTGAAACTGTGTGTACTTGTGCTCCTGATTCTCTGTTGCTTTGGGCTGGTAGATGGCAAAGGCCTGGCTGATACAGGGCTCCCTCTCTGGAGCGGGTCAGTGGGCTGAGGCAGTCTGTCCTGTTTGTTCCATGGATGTTCTCAAAGGATCTGAGGATTGGAGTGACCCTGAGATCTTGTATAAAGGCAAACCCCATTTTGGCCTGGGATAAGGTACCGCTGTCTGACGTTTCTGTTCCAGAGGATGTCAGGAAGTTCAGCAGTACCCACAGCACCAAACTGCTACTCAGTTAATGCACTTGGACCAGCTGGCTGAGGGTCCGCATCCTGACAAGATGCCTAGGAATCAAATGATGCAAATGAAGAAGTAGAGGGACCTAGTGAAGATTGGATGATAGCTGGGCCCTGAGGCAAAGAATGGTGTGAATTTGGTGGCTCACAAGCTGAGGTTTTAAATATTCCCCCCTTGTAATACAGTGTATGTGAAGACTTCATTTCGAGGTGGTAGTGGACCATCCATTTGTTTGTCTTTGGTACTGAAGCACCTAACTCTGGCATCAAGGATCCCCTCCTAGCAGAGCCCTGCCTTGGAAATGAGGTTGATACCACTGCCCATGTCAGAGTACCCAGCTCATGGTGCTGGTGCCTCACTGGGCCACTCAGGGGCGGATCCCATGCCGCTGTCACCTCAGACCTAACACAGCACTGGTGCGGTGCTGCTCCCCTCCTCTAACAGCAGCAGCCAGCAGCCAGTCGGAGTGTGTTGAGATGCCAAGTGGGGGTGCTGGGTGGGCAGCAGTGTGTGTCTTACACCAAAGAGAGGCTGGGCTGGATGCTGCTGAGCACTGTAGGAGGGGAAACCCTGGAGGGAAGGCAGGAGGCGCACATGTGGGTCCCCGGGCGGGCACCAGCTTTAGGGGAAGGAAGCTGGGAATGATGGGTCGTGGGAGAAGGCAGACCAGGGGATGGGGTCCTGAGATTGGGTGTCTGTGCCAGTCGCTGCCAGAGGTCAAGCTAGGTGCCTGCTGAGGATTCGCTGAGGGTTGGCAGCATGGAAGTTATTCATGCTCTGGCAAGAACTGTGGGTAAAATGGTGAGCACAAGAGGTTGGTGCCAGGTGTGTAAGTAGAACAGGACAGGCAGTGGAGCTGGTGCTCTGGAAGATACCTTTTCCCTGCAGCCTGAGGGTAGGGCCAGGAGAGGGCAGGCGTGGGATTTCACCCAAGATCAGGAGTTGGCCAGTGAGTGCCTGGAGAGAGGAGGGATAAGGGAGCTGAGTGCAGTGCAGGGGAGTCTGTGTGATGGTGGACTGTGTGACCCGCGCCAGGCTAGAAGCGAGGCAGGAGGGGGTGAGGGGCAGCAGGGGGCTGAGACAATGAGGAGGGGAGCTCGGCAGTGTGTTGGGGTTGTGATTATGGTTATGTCTAGAGCAATGATGCCAAACCTTTCAGAGCTTTCTGGGGAAGGAGCATCCCACAGTGTCACATGTGCCATAGGTTTGCCACCAGCGATCTGGGTCTAGGGCAGGGCTATCTGTGGGAGCCATGTGTAACTTCACATGTTCTGGGGCCATATCTTTTAAAAGTAAGAAGAAAGGTGATTAATTTCAGTAGTATATCTTCCTGTAGTTAGCTCAGTATTGTAGAATATGTGAGCATGAAACCTGTGTAGTTGTTACTGAGATATGTTTGATTTTGTACACTTAAAATTAATATGTGTTTTTTGTTGTTTTGTTTTTGTTTTTTGAGACAGGGTCTCGCTTTGTAGTTCAGGCTGGCCCTGAGCTCACTATGTAGCCCAGGCAAGCTACTGCGAACTCAGCAATCCTCCCGTCTCTGCCTCCCGAGTGCTGGGATGACAGGCGTGAGCCACCATGCCCGGCACTGTGGTATGTGGTATTGATTGCTGGTGGGTGTGAGTCACCATGCCCAGCATTCTACGTGGTTACCAGGATCGAACTCAGAACCTTGCGCTTGCGTGGCAGGTGCTGGAACCACTGAGCTAAATCTCTGGCCCTAGTATGTGTTTTATACTGCCAGCGCATCTTGCTTGACCAGGCCCAGGTCAGGCCTGTGGCCACCTTGCTGGACAGCATAATCTTTGGCATGGCTGCCTGGAGTGGGAGCCTCGTGGGACTGCTCAGGAGTGGATCGGGCTGGGAGGCAAGAGAGTGGCTGTGGGTCGTGGAGAGCGTAACCTGCTGCTCATGGGCCAGGCTCACAGCCTTCGTGGGCTCCGAGGGCTGCCCTGGCCTCATTGTAAGTCCAAGTGGCTCCTCCCAGAGTTGTGGGTTTGGGGCAGGATCTCTGAGTCACAGCAAAATATCAAACACAGGCTGTAATTTTGACAGGATTTTCCAAAGCTGGCAGTTTCCAGTTGGGCTTTTACTTTTATCCAGAAGGCCCTTACTGAGTCAGTAATGAAAATGTTACCCATGTGAGCAACTTGTTCAGCCAACTTTTATTTTCCAGGGGGAAAAAAATTCTTAGATTTTTACCTTTATTTTGACATATCCTAAGTGCTGATCTTCGTTTTGGCATAATCCTCAGATCCCTCAAATTCTGTTGATAATGCTTAGCTCAACAGTCTGCAGATGTTGAATCTCCATGGAAGCCAACTTGAAGAGCTCTGAGGCTACCCTACACGATGCTGGAGGCAGGGTGCAAACTCCCGCCCATCTTTTGACAGGGTAGATGTGGTTGGCGCTTTTCCTCACTGAGTTTACACTGCGTGATACGTACATATATACGCAGGCTTTGGGCCACAGTAATCCTTAAAGACTAGTAGGAAGTGTGGATGGGGCAGGGCTGTGGCTCAGGGGTAAAGTGCTGGCCTACAATACTGTGGCAGGGGCCTGAGTTCTGTCTCTGCAGCACAAAACAAAAGACATGACATCAGGAAGCTATTGTTTAGCCTTGTAGGCCAGAAAACAAACTAACTTGGAATGATAAGTGGGAATACCTGTACAGCTCGCTTGCCATCACTTCTCACACCAAGAAAAAAAATCAATACCCTGGTTCCATACCTTTTCACATATAATATACTTCGGGTCCCTTTGGTTTCTTTCAATATTAAGATTAGTCTGAAAGGAAGAGGAAATTAAAGAGGAGCCTACTTTGAGTGGTGTGTTTGTGAAGTTGTGTTCTTGGCTGACTTGTGTGTGGATGAGCAATTCTTGTGCCTGCTATAGCAGCTGATCTTAAGAGAACGAGGACTCTAGATCAGCCTTAGTGCATTGTGAGAATCTGCCGGGTCACGAGCTGTGTCCCTGTGTAGACACAGTGCTGTCCTTGGCTCTGTGTGCTCACGTGGAGGTGTGCAGGAGACAGCCTTCAGTGGTAATGTGGACTCCTTGCTGCGTGAGCCTTTGTAAACTATTCTATTAAAATGTTGCTGTTTGATGGGGAAATGTATGAATACCAAAAACTGCAAATTAAATAAGAAATTAAAAAGAACATTAATGGCTTTATCATAATTTGTTTTGAGGTTTTTTCTCTCCACTAAATGGTAGTTTGCTTACAAAGTCACCCCTTCACACATAAATCTTTATGAAGGATGGACTGGAGTATATCTAGCAAAAGGAGCTATTTTATGATGTCGCTTGTAAATCATAACATGTTATGGATGAGAACCAAAGTGTTCACTTTTTAAAAGCGTTGTTAGCATAATTACTTAATTGATGCACACAATTCTGGTTTGTTTGAAAATGACAGTCATTGTGTCTAAGATACTAGCAGAGTTGAGTGTTCTGACATTTTTTTCATTGTTCTGAATGTATATCTTGCTCACTGGAAGGCTCAGAAAAATCCAAAGTATGCCATTTAAACTTGTGGCTTATTTCTTTCATTAAAAGTCGCTTGCTGAAACTTACTTAATCATAACAGCCAGACTTCAGTGAGGGCAGGTGTTGGCTTGGTTCAGGGTGCCTGGAGACTGCGCACACCAGGGCTCCGTGCCCTGTGCACTGTGCTGCAGCAGTTCTGTGTGGTCATCTGGTTTTGCGTCTGTGGGGAGAGTCTGGGTTAGATGGCAGTTCCTGCCTCCGGGAGTGGAGATGTGGGTTGGGATGGGGAACAGCAGATCCCACAGCTCCTCTTGGTGTGCTGAGCTGTGTCCCCCAGCTCTCTTCGCTCCTCTCTGAGGTGCCAGCCCTTTGCACTGTCTGTTCCTGCCCTGGCCCAGCCCTTCATCTCTTTCTGCTTGATTTGCTGGACTAGTAGCCCGCCCAGATCCCTGCGCGCTTTCTTGGCCTCTGCCAAGCACAGCCTGCCCTTCAGCTCACTCTTCTCCTGAAACAGTGTCCCTGCGAGGGCCCTGACCTCACTTATGTGGTTGTCATCTCCTCCGTGGTGTCTCTAACCCGCTAAACCCATGGGTGCAGGTGCCAGGGCTCCCTTGTTTTGTGAGAGCCTGGCATCTGCACACATTATGAGTGGATCAGTCTGGTAGTGTGGTGGGGGATGCAGTGGTGGGTTATGAGCCTTCAAGTCTAAAAGTAATAACTGTTTTCGAGAAAGAAGAATACTGTTTTTGTGCATATAGATCTTAAAATTTTGGTAGCAGAAAGCAAATGTGCAGAAAACACTGGAAAACAAGTCAGAAGCTGCTGATTCCAGAGATGGTCACATTTTATGTAAAATAATTAATTTATATTTGATCACCTTTACATTTGATCTTTGTTATGCTGGTATCTTTTTTTTTAGACAGGATCTTGCTTTGTAGTTCAGGTTGACCCTGAGTTCACTATGTAGCCCAGGCAAACCTCGAATTTAGCAATCTTCCTGCCTTGGCTTCCCAAGTGCTGGGATTATAGGCATAAGCCACCATGCCTGGCAATGGTGGTATCTTGGGTAACTCATTGTTTACTTGAATAACTAGTGGGGAAATGGGCCATGAGCATAATGAAGGCTTCTGTGAGAGGCCAACAGCTTTTCTCATGATGTGGCTTTTCTCTAACCCTGTTCAAGGCCTGTGGAAGTGACTGGTCTCTGCACTGGCTTGGCAGCCTCTGTGCTAGGCCTTTGCTCTTCTTTCCCGAATCCACCAGTACCCAGTACCGAATGGTCATACTGACGTCCAGCTCATTGCGATTTGTGGGAATCAGCCTGAGTCGGGAAGTAACTCGCATCTGCTGTCTTCCCCAGGCAGGCACTGAATGGGCCTGTGAGACTGAGGGAGGCCCCCGTTCCCTGTTCACTGGAGTCACCGCTTGCCTCCTCCTGCTGGCAACCCCGAGCCAGGGGCCAGAGTGGAGGGAGTGCTGAGGCCCCTGTGCAACAGGGTGCCCTTTGGTAGTTCACACCCACTGTGGACAAAGGAAATGTCAGTTCTTTTACTCACTGACTCCAGTATCCCATTGAAATACTGTTTTGTTTTTTTTTTTTTTTGAGACAGGGTCTCGTTTTGTAGTTCAGGCTGGCCCTGAGCTTACTGTGTAGCCCAGGCAAGCCTCAAACTCAGCAATCCTCTTGTCTCTGTCTCCTGAGTGCTGGGATGACAGGCGTGAGCCACCACACCCGGCTGAAATACTGTATTTTTGTAAAAAACCTGTGGACTGGATCTTGGATTTCCTAGTGCCAGTTTTGGGAGTTGAAGACCAGCTTCTTAAGGCTGTGCTGCATGAGGAGTCTGCAGCAGGGGGGGGCCTCTTGAAGCACTGAATTCTGTTGTATCAGTATGTACTTAGACACGTGAGTCTGAATTAGAGAGCTGATTGTACAGAATGACTCCCCTGGGCACTGTGGTAGAAAACAAAACTGAAAGAGTTTTTGCTGAATGTGCACAGTTAACAACAACAACAACAACAAACTCCTAAAATGAGTGTTAATTGAATCTGGGCCTTGATCATTTTTGAACCTTTAGTTTTTAATTGGATCCTTTAAAAAAGTTTAGTGGCATCTTAAAGATGCAACCTGAAGCTGAGCCTGGTGGCACATACCTGTCATCCCAGCCTTCTGGGAAGCTGAGGCAGGATGATAAGTTTGAGCCCAGCCTGGGCCGTGTAATGAGACCTGTTCTCTAAATAGAGAAGGGCTGGGATGAACCTCTGTATGTAGGCCCTGGATTCAGTCTGCAGTACCACAAAACAGAACAAACTAAACCAGCCTGTATCAACAAAAGTTGTGCTGTTAATAATTGCAAAAAAGGCATTTGTGCAAGACCTAACCTTGAGTTACTGGGGAGTAAAAGGCATGTGGTTGTGCATGTATGTGATACGTGTGGGATAGGTCTATGTGTATGCCTATATGTGTGTGTATGCACACTGTAGTACACTTGATTCAGATTCCTCCTCCTGTCTCTGCCTCTCAAAATGGGGCAGATTTTCTTCAGTTGAAAACAGGAATAGAAGCGATGGCCTTGACCCATTTTACACCTGTTTATTTCAGGCTCTCACCACACGCTTTGCATGGGCGCAGCGAGGAGGGATCCAGAGAGCTTGAGCTGCAAGGGCTGACACGTTGGGATGAAGCTGCCAGAGCCCTCAGGGGGAGCTTTACTGTCTTGCCAGCTCTGTTCTGGGTGCGAGACAGTCCTGTTACGGCAGTAGTTGTCCTCAGAGCCCAGGTTCATTTGAACTAACTGTTACCAAAAATGAAAATGATGACAGCGCTCTCCGCTGCACTCAGCTCTGGAGGCCGGCAGCCCTGTGCCACCCGTTTACTTCCCTCAGCGAGCTTCCTTCTTTTTCCTAGTGTGGACCCCGCAGCACAGCCCCTTTCGGTGCTGCCGACTGTCTTGTCTTGCATGAGAGTGGAGTTCCACGAGAGCAGGGTATGTCTTGTCCTGTGTCCCCAGCATGTAGAACAGTGCTGGCATGGTGGTGTTTCAGTAAATGCCAGGGAGTGAATGAGTGGGTCACTAGTGTGACACCCTTTCTCTGTTTTCCCCTTTAACTTGCTGTTTGTATGTTACGTACCTTTTAAGGACATAAACTAATGAAAATTTGAGAATAAGTATACAATTTTAATTCCTGTTAAAGTAACTAGAAGCTTGGCTCAGGGTGGTACAAGAAACCAGAATATATGAGGACTCTGAGGTTATGAGTTTAGTACCTGTGCCTCCTGCACAGTAGGGGACATAGATGTGGGAGAAGCATGAGTCATGTCTCTGGAATACTGAGAAATGAGAACAGGAAGGTAGGAAGTTGGCAAGTTCTGAAGAGTTTTCTTAATATTTAATAATTTCGTTTTGGCATCACCTAAGCCAGAGAAGTATTTTCTGGATCATGCAGGTATTAACAGGAACATACAGGGAACTTGGAAGTGATGACAGTCTTGTGCCATGATGACATCAGGGCCATCGGTGGACCACATATGGTATATGATGGAGAGGTGTCAGATCATGCGGCCTTGCACTGCCGTACATGTGTTAGTGTGTCAGTGTACTGTGATGATTTCACCAGCAACACGAAGCAACACACTGCTATGCTTAGAGAACACTAGTGAGTGCTTTCGTTTCAGATATGGTTACTTGTCTGTGTTGGTACAGGTCAGAATGTTGTTGTTCGTGAGAGCCTTTGAGGAGATCTTTATTTTTGTTATTGTTAAAGAACAAAACCAAGGAGACAGTATCTTGTAATACAGGCGGGTATCTCAAGGTGAGTTTATTTGTAGCACTAACTTGTGATGAATTGTTTAAAGAACTAAAACTTCCTTTCAGGCATAGCATATTTTATTTGTCAGATTTTGTTCATTTCAGTGTAATCTTTGGTTATTACACACTGAGGGAATCAACTAAAACCAGGACAAAGGACCAGTTAAACTTGAATTTTATTTCACATAGATTATGGCCATTATTTCTGCTCAAATCAATAAATATGATTCAGCTCTTTTTAAATAAAGTGTGAAAACAAAAAGGCAAATTTTATGTATCACAAAACAAAACACTTGGGACATGATGCATTTTCATTAAACTTATTACCAAATTGCTTGGATTGTATAATCTTAGGCTCTGATGGAAGATAAGAAATATGAATTGTAGAGAGAAGATAAAATTCAAAAAAAGGTTAATGAGGTAGAACTTACAAATCCATATTTATAGTTTTGTGAACAAATAAATCACCAGCAGAGGACACAAACGTAGAAGAAAATTCTTCATTGCATTCAAGAGATACAAGATCGAACTTTCTACTAAAGTAGAATTTTCAAGCCTCTCGGAAGGATGTTGTATTAAGAAATAACATGCTTCAGCTGGGCGTGGTGGCACACGCCTGTAATCCCAGCACTCGGGAAGCAGAGATAGGCAGATTGCTGAGTTGGAGGCTTGCCTGGGCTACATAGTGAGCTCAGGGCCAGCCTGAACTACAAAGCGAGACCCTGTCTCAAAAAAAAAAAAAACCCCAAAAAACCAAAAACGTGCTTTAAACAGAATCCTAGGAGGTAGGGAGCCCTTGGAAAATTAGCTTATTAGAAGGATTCAAGTATGGAAGATTCAATCATGTTTTAATCATGCCTAACGAACTAACTTATTATGCTCAGTGTCCAGTTCTTGTTCAGGGAAGAATGTCTCTCAAAGCAAAGGAGAAACCACAATGTTTTATTGTTCTTGTTGCTTTTGTTGTGAACACATGAAAGATGTGACCCAATACCAGAGGAGTAATGCATTGCTCCCAGTTTGACTTTGGAATCTCGCTTTTACCCTCCTGTTTTTAGTGTATCTGGCTGCTGTGCACGTGTCCTTGTGAGTTTGGTGGAATTAGCTAGAAGTTGGTAACTAAGGAGTGTTTAAAGGTGATCAAAACTGCGGATTGAGCACTTCAAACTCTATTTGAAATCTAGTTTTCATTCAACATTCTTGCAGTTTAAAATACATGATAGGGGTTTGTGAAGAATGACCCGTGAGTTAGTGCCCTCTGGTGGCACACAGAGCACAGCAGATAGTGAAGGACTGCGACCCTGCACGCTGCAGAGCTTTCCATTGTAGCCCTCTGTCCTTGGCTTTTTCCTGCATGTTTCTTTGTGGCAGGTTTTGAAAGGCTGTGGTTGTTGGTTTGCACTCATCTGCAGCTATATCTTTTTCTGTGTTCAGTACTTGCCCCCTGTTTTCTCCATTACCTTGGGCCTGGGTTTACTCGGCCAGTCTCACAGTGCACTGGCTCGAGCCGCTTTGGTCCTGAGTGCTGGAATGCGGGGTGGGGGAGTCTTCAGGTGGATTTGGAGTAAGAAGGCGGCGGTGCATTCTGGGATTCCGATGTCCCATGGGAACCAGGGTGTCCAGCTTAGATTCTCTCTTAAATCATCTTTTCATGGGGAGGTCACATCACTCTGGATTAGGGAAGGAGCCTCCTGCAGGCTTTGAGTGACACAGGCACAGTCTGGGATGAGTCTTTTGGTGAGTGGTCTTTGTTGGGCACTTGTTTTCCGTTTTGACCTTCCCTGGACCCCACCTTCCCCGCTGAGGTTCTGTGGCCAGGTTCTGTTATCTTTGGAATGAGGCAGATCAGAAAGTGAATCCTGCCTCCACTTCTGAAAAGATAGGACCCCAGGGAGGTTGCTCTGTTTTTTATGTCTGTCTTTAGCTGTGAAGTAGGGATGATTTCTAACCTGCTTCAGTCCTTTGTGAAGAGATGATTGTGAGAATGAAATGAGATGCTGTGTGAGAGTCCTGAATGTTGCTACTATAGATATATTTCCTTCTCTTTAAAGGGACGCTCCCCATCCCATTTTAATTTAGAAAGTCATTAAAAGTAACTATTTTGGAATAACTTTCATAGATTTATAGCACATATGCAGAGATAGTCTGGAGTGTGGTGTTTTCACGCCCCTGCCTGGTTTCTCTTGTAATCCTCACTGTTACACCATTGAGTTTCCTGTACAGTCCCAATGAACATGGGTCAGGTTTGTTTGAAGTGCCTGCCTAGCACTTGGCTATGACCAAAATGTTTTCCTGGATCCCTGAATCCCAGCAGAGGTGGGGCATTGGCTTTCAAACCACCCTTTCGCTTTTACCTTGGTCCTTGTCTCTGACCAGTTGACGTTAGAATAGCTCTCTGTGATTTTTTAGGACCTTAACACCTAAGTATTTACTCTGTTTATGCAACTAATGAGCTGTGCAGCATTAGGGAAGATGGGGTAGTGCGTTTTCATCGGTATTTCAGCCTGATATTTCTGCAGTCTCATAGGCACTTGTCATGCAGTTACAGTTTAAGGGAAGGTAGAAGCATAGCCATCTTCAAATATGAGTATAGAACCCTGAAAATCCTTAGAAATAAGATATTTAGTGGCTTTTCCAATTAAAAGCTAGTTTAAATACATAATCTACAATTAACATTATAATAATTGCAACTCATTTTACATTTATGGAAATGATGTCACAGACTACTTATTTGGTTTAGCGAGCACCAGGGACAGGCAGGGGCACTTCATCCCTCTTTTCATGAACTCAGATGAGGCGAGGGAGCCTAGGGGGTGACTTGGGCATGCCCAGCCCGTGTTTCGATGGCACACCTGTGACTGTGAGGCTTTTTGCTGATATTCTCTTTTTAAATTGGCTAAAGTCTACCTTAGTGATCTTACCCATGCTATTTAATATGCATAATAATTCTTTAATACCTAGCAGGCAGTTTGCATATTTAGCCTCAGCTCAGTCTCCACTGGGTATTACTATTACAGGGTGGTGGGGCCTGAGTTAACACAATCCCAGTGTTGGCTGCTTTCCCACAGACCCTGGGTCTGGTGACCATGGGTTCCTCTATGCTCCCCACTGTGCTCACAGTCAGCTTCTGGTCTCTTTTGTGAGACTACATCTTGTCTGTGATCTTTGGGTTACATATTGTGCTGGAGATAAGCCTTGGCAGTAGAGACATGTGTGACATATTTTTTACAAGAGCCATTGAGATATTGAGTGAGATGATGATGTCTTTTGAAAACATGATAAATGGACCAGGTTCTTGAGAAGCTAGCAGAACGTCTTCCTGCAACATGGAGACCTAGTCAAAAGATAGGAATGATTCTTCCCAAGAAATTATTTTTTGCAAGCGTGATGGAGACCTAAAATAAAAATTCTAATACCTATTATATAGGTAGTAGAAACATAATTATAATTATAGTAGAAACATTAAATTTCATTGTCAGGCACCTTGGTCTGCTTTGGTTTGCTTTGGTTTTGGGTAGGTGTCCACTTCCAGCAGCTGAGAGGATCCTATGTGCTGGTGACACTGGGTCTCACTGAAGCCCTAGTGGCCTTGTTGAAGAGCCCTTTTTCTTCTCCTTTAAAAGCTAAACAAGTATCATTTTGCATCCAGCACCTGAGTAGACCCCAAGAAGTTTCAGGTGTTCTGTGATAGAAACTGTGGTGGTTGTCGGTTTGGTTGCCCTCTTCAAATATGATGCTTTTAGGAAGTTATGAGACATACAGGATTGTAGGGTGGGCTGGCTGACCTTGTCCCCTATAATAGGTTTGCAGAACCCAGAGTGAAGAGTGGGCCTCACAGGTACCTTATTTGGTAGGAAGTGGACACTATGTCTCACCAGGTGACTTTTTTTTTAGTTTATTTTTATCTTTATTGGTATATTGTATATACACATCATGATCACAGTCCATATTGGGAATTTGTACCAGCATATGTCATGATTTAATTCTAATTTTTTCCCATTCTCCTACCTACCCTTACAACTCCCACCCCCTAAATGCATAAGCTTTGTTTTCCTTTTTTATTACCATCACATTTTTTCTTTACCCTTTATTACTCATCCCTCTACCACATTTCCCTTTAAATATTTTCTATTTCACAATAGCCATCATACATTCTAAACTTCATTAACATCTTTAGTTTCTCATACCAGAGAACAGATACGATATTTATACATCTGTGACCTATTTATTTACCAGGTGACTTTTTTAGATCTGATCTTTGCTGTGGTCACTTGAGAGACTGTTAACTCTTCCCTTTTATTATTTGGTTTTATTAATCTGTGGTGCTAGTCCTGTAGTTTACAGACACTAACTGGAAAAGAGACTAAGGTTTTGGTTGGGTAATTTATGTAAATGAGCGAAAAAACACGAAGTCTACTTCCCCCATACACAAGTGATCTAGTTATCCAAGTATTTATTTAAATTACAGTTACTTTCAGTTATGAAACTTTTCATGTTTTTCTCTTTAACTTCTTAGGATCACTTTGTGGCATTTTGGTAAGGTCAAGTGGCGTCTTTACCAAAGTAGATTGCAGTGAAAAATGATAGGATCTAATACTTAAATGTTGACAGTGAAAATCTGAGGTTTGGTGTCTTGGAGCAAGTACAATTAAATATATAGAGAACTAGGGAAGTTGTTCATTAGAAGGTTGGGGGTGGGGACCTGTCTTTTAAGACCACCTTACTATTCCAGACTGAGACAGGGCTCTGGAATAGGTCTTGTCTTTGAAGCTCACTTCTGAGAAGGGGCCATTCAGTATGAAAGCAAAGTTTCTGGAAAGTTTGTTTTAAAGATGCTGCCACCCTCTATTTCTGTGAACTTAGTAAAAAATAGCATGGAATAAAATTTAATTATGCTGTGCTGAATATTTCATGTGGAATTAAGGGGCAAAAGCTGCCTTTAAAAAGCATTAAGTTTGGAAAGAATAAAGGCTTTGTAGGTTCTTTGGAAGATACTATAATTAAAAGATTTGCTTAAATGTATTTTTCCTTCTTTTTGAAGAGTTTAAAGAAACACATCCTTCCTTTTCCAAATTGATTACCTCTCCGACATCAGCCATGCTTGGCAGTAAATATAGTGAAGCTGCCTGTGTGCTGATTTGACGGCCTCTTTCTGTTAAATGTAAAATAGTTTGTTAATCTTTTGATGTAGATGTTTAATAGAAAGTCAGTGTCTGACTTGCTTTGGTTTCTGCTGAACCTGTATTTAAATCCACACAAACAGTCTGAATAAAGTGGAAGCATCACTGGACTAGCTATTTTAAACATTTCAGGATGTAAGAATGCTAAATGGGGTTCCCTTTTAAAAATAGAAATGGCTGCTTGCATTTACATAATTACTGCTAACTAGCACAACATTTTCAACTGTGACAAACTCAGAGTAGAGAAAGTATCTGCTTTTAAGAGCTTGGCAAAAGGAATCTGAGGTTGGGAGTAGCCTTGTAGGGTGGAGGGTCTTTGCAGAAAACCAGGAAACCAGAGCTTTGATTCGGGGCAGGGTGGAGTGGGGGTCCTGGCCATGTCAGGGAGGAAACACAAGGAGCCCAGCCTGCTTCTGATGAGCTTTGAGCTGGCTCGTAAGTCAGAACTTCCCAGCCTTTCATTTTGACCTGTAATTATGAGTCTTGACATTTAAATCTGCCTTGCTGTTCTGGACAGTTTTCTGTCCACTGTGAAAAAGTGGCTGGAGGGCCGGGGATTTAGCTCAGTGATGTCGCACCTACCTGGCAAATGCAAGGTCCTGAGTTCCATGCATGGAACTGCAAAACAATTAAAAAAAAAAAAAAAAGGTGGCTGTTGATGGTTGAAGGTCATTGTTAGTGAAAAGAGCCCTGAAGGATCATTTGTACTAGGGATGACTTATAAAAACTCTTTGTTCAAGCTGGAATCTCAAGTGTGTCCCAATGTTGCCTTGTCCCGATGTTGCCTTTTTTCTTCACGCTAAGCATGTAACCCTTTTGTCAGTGTGTTTTCTGTCCAGGATCCCCACAGGTCCTGGCCTCCGCCGAGCCACCCGGCTTTCTCTGCCTGGCCATGTTCCCTGTTTCCCCACGTGGGCTCCCTGTGTCTAGTTTTGGTCTCCTTGCACTATATTCCCTGTGCAGGGGCCAGGGTGTCTTGGAAATAGATAGGGTCACTAGCCTGCTTAACGCCCTTCAGTGATTCTCCCACCTTTGGCCTCTTGGTTCTAGGCTCACTGATTCCCTCCTGTCCCTGGAACCTGTCAAGCGTGATTCTGTTTTGTACTAACTGTTCCTCTACCCCCTCCACCTTCCCATCTTTGTGTGCTGACTCCTTTGTGCCAGCCAGGCTCATTGCAAATGGCATCTTCTCAGAGAGACCCTCTCCTGATGACCCAGTCTCACACAACCCCTGGTAGCAGTCCTCTGTATGGCAGCCTCGATTTTTCATAGCATTTGTTACTGCCAGAGATGGTCTCACTTTTTTATTTGCTCTCTGCGTCCTTCCCACTCTGGCAACTCTTTCAGGGTGGGAGTAGCAGGGGCCTTACCTGTCTGCTCAGCTGTGTCCCGGCAGCTGTAAATACATGCACATACACAAGCACCTGTGACTGGAGTGGACATGACAGAGGACCTCTGAGACTGGAAGTGGCAGAGGAGCCTGGTGACTGGTGTTCCCTAGGTGTGTTTGCAGCTGTTTGAGAATCGTTTGTCTTTTGGGCTAAAGGTTGGTGTTTGGGGGTTTGCAGCAGGGCTGTGTCTAAGCAGAATCCCCCTGTGTCAAGACGCACTGGAAGTGGTCCTTGGCAGCTTCCCCTGTTGAGGTGCAGCGTCAGCACTCCCAGGTCTACTATGTGGTTCACCTGCTGAGGACTGTGGGTTGGCCCTAGATTTGAACTCACACTCAACTTGAGAGCCAGATGGCATTTCTGTGATTTTCTCCTGTCTTTTCTGAGCACAGTGGGGGCCCTTCTGAAGCCAGCAGTCCTTGTCAGGTTAGGTAATGCGTCTGCTATGATACAGGTACTTGTGGAAACCTAAACTTGAGTGAGCAGCTTTAAGCTTCTTTGGTTTTCTTCCTAGCAACATGGAAGATTTTTGCGGGAAAACATGGAAGGCTACTGGTACTGAGAAAGTTGTGAGGTGCTCAGAAGTAGTTATTGAACCCTCTGCATTCAGTTTCCTGAGGGAGGAATCACATTTCTGCCTCACTGAGCCTCAAATATGTTGTGCTTCTCTAAGCTGTCTATCGAAGCATTGACATTGGTCTTGAATGTGTTAGCTGGGGACTGGGTTGTAGAACTCAGGAGACCTGTCTGCTGAGCAAAAGCTCCCTGATGCCATTTTCCATTCTCGCTGGTCTCTTTATCAGGGCACTGTGACAGTAGTTGGGTTGTACAAGTGAAAACAGTGACTTCTTAGTTAATTTATGGTAAAATGGATCTTTTTTAGCACTGAGAATGAGGAGAAAGCCCTGAGGCCAGAGAGTTTGAGTTGCCTTCATTTTGTGGGAGGGCAGTACTAGGGGATTGAACCCATGGGCTTGTGGACACTCGGCAAGTGCTCTGTCACTGAGTTACATCACCAGCCCTTTCACATTTTAAATTTTGAAACAGGATGGCGCTGACTTGGATCCTTCTTCCTTAGCCTCCCAACCAGCTGAGATTACAGATATTTGCCACTGTGCTGGGCTTGAGTGGCTTTTGCTCAAGAAAGAATTCATTAAGTCAGGTTTGAGAGAGTCGCTCCTCACACATTACTGGCTGGAATCTGATCGAGTCCAAGGGCTGTGGCCCAGCCTGGTTCTGGGCCTGGAGACCAGCTGGGGCTGGGGCAGAACAGACAGTTTCTCAGAGCCCCTGGCTTGTTCAGGGTCATGTGTGTGAAGTGGAGCTAGGTAGTTGGGGCTGGAGAAGAGGTTCTGATCACAAGGGTCAGGTATGCAGGAGATGGGCAGCACAGCAGCTGGTTTCTGCTGCAACAAGCTGTTGGTTGGGTGTGGGGAGGATTGGGAGTATGGTCAGTCACCATGTTCTAGTTAGTGTGGACTCACTGCTCACTGTGACTGGGAGCCATTAGTCCCTCATAGCTGACAACTGAGAAGCCAGCTACCATGTAGTGCCAGATTTTATCACTTTCCGACTTGACCTTTGGTTGGCTGCTTTTGAAGTTAACTTGGTAATTTAGCCAAATAAAAATTCTAAACATCTTTCTATTTATACCTGGCTGTTGGTGGTCAGTAGTCCTGGTAAATATGTGAAGGACAATGACTTTCCCACCCAGATTATCCACAGTGAGTGTGGACAGTTTCTGACACTGTTCTGGACACACCTGTACACAGTGACAGGTCAGCTCTTTGGAGCCCTCAGACTCACTTGGCATTCTGAACAGAGCTGCTGCAGAAGTAAGGTTGGTACATGGATATGGCGGCTACATTTATCTGGCCTGGGCTGTTTGCAAGGGAAGGAGACTTGCTCACTATTGTTTATTGCTGTTTTCTCAGCTGGACAAGAGCCCACAGATAGCTTGATTTTTTTTTTTTTCCTACCCTTTTCGTGACCAGGGTATTTGTAGTGATGTCTAGCCCCACTGTTTCCCTTGTCTTTGTAGGTGCTGCATTTTGTGCTATCCGGAAAACCCTGAGAACCTGACGTTGTTACCTAAGGAAAATCAAAATCACATTTGTTAAGCAGCAGTTTTGTAGTTCTTGTTTTGGGAACTGTGGTTGGCTGGCTAAATGTTTCCTAAAGTTGATTGAAGAGCTTAAATATTTGCTAAAATTCTATTGCATCCTGATCAGAGAAAATTATTAATATGTGTATTTAACAAGATCCATCTAATGCCCACTTCTTGAGTTTAGTGGTAGATGGAGAAGGTAATAAATTCTGTCTTCTGCGCGGATAGGTTTAAGTTCATAGTGCTGGGGATGGAATCCAGGGCCACAGACATACTAGGCAAGTGATTCCCCCAGAGCTACAGCCCTAGCACTCAAGGGGGAGTTGAGAGGGTGTCTCAGGATGGTACGGATGGCTTTCCAGAGGGTGTTTGGGAAGATGCTGGACAGGGGTTTTTGGGAGCTTCATCCCAGGGGAGTCTCCTTTGCTCCTACTGACTGGCCTTGGCTGCTCCAGCTAATCCGAGCTCTAGGTCATATAGCCCATCTCCAGGCAGGTTCCTGCTGGACCTGGAACCCTCATTTCTTTGGTTTTGGTAGAAGTACCAGTCAAAGTTTTGTTTAACACAGAAGTGGATGCTCTAGATCCAGCACCAGGGTGCCCCCACCTCTTCTCACCTTCACGTGCCCATGCACCCCAGCTCACTCTTCTATGGATCTTTAGGGAAAATCAGGTGGGTTTCCAGTGTCTGTGGGATCTCGGGCACTTTTCCAGGCTAGGCAGGGCCTGCTGCTCCACAGCACCGTGCCATCATGGATGTGTGCCCAGCCTGCCCAGCCGCCTTTGATGCACTCTGGAGATAAATAACCATTACAGCCCTGTGATGGCTGAGAGGCAGACTCCAGCCAGTGTGTGCTGGGTGTAGTGTTTTCCTGATGGATGGCACCTATTCTGGGAAGCAGCTTATTGTCTCACGTGAACAGGCTTTCTAAAATAAATGACTGCTTTCTTAATATTTTGAATCATTTTCTTCAGCACATGTTTTGTTGCTGAGGTTTGAAAGCTTGCCAGATATATGCCTTTGCACAGCTCCCTGTGGGGCTGGATATACAATCAAACCCAACAGTGTGATTTAAGGTTGAACATAATTGGGAACTCGGCAATCACTTGCCTTGCATTTGATAGAATGGCACTGGAGTGCTTGAGAATTATTTCTCTGTTTAAAAATTGTATATATAAGACACGCACATGCAGATACAGTCTCCCCACCTCATAATAGAGAAGTTGTGCCTGAAGCCACTGGGCAAAGACACGAGTGTGATAAATAATTACTTGGCTTTTGTGACGGAGGCAGTAATTAACTTCAAACAAGTCCCAGCAGTTGATACCACAGATGGGACTGAGGACCTCCGTCAAATTATAGAAGATTTCAGGTTGGAAAAAGAATCAAACAGTGGCAGAAACGCATTTTAAACTGCAGCCTTTCATTCGACAGTGTGTCTCCTCATTTCTGTGTACTTCGGTAACTGAGCCAGAAACTTGGAGAACTTGTGCTGCCTTCCTGTTAAACAGAGTCTTTGGCTTTTCCCTTTTGAACACTGGTATGTGTTTGTCATTGTTGGGGAGCGAACCACCTGCAACTGAGGCCTCACACGTGCCTCTGAGGTGGCAGAGAGTGCTGTGGACAACACCATCCCAGAGCACTTCAACGAGTCACATGTGAAACCCAGAGTTTGTCCCAGGAGAGGTGGTACTGCCGTAAGCATCAAGTAGTCCCAGACAGAGGGAGGGGATGTCTGTGGCATCTGCCTTTTCCCAGTCCGGGCAGGGTGGTTACCAGCCTTGCTGCTTCTCACTGCCTGCAGCAGGAAGAGGTAGGTGCGGAGGGAGCACTTTGAAGCTCTGTCCAGGCTACCCTGGCTCTCAGGGCTCCTTGCCTATTTCCTCGCATGAAGCAGCCTCCTGTTGTCTTCCATAAGTGAGTGCTAATATAACAAGAAGGGATAAAATGTGGAGGTCCAAATTTTTGCCATTTCAACTTTACACAGTCAGGGTGAATTTTTTCCCCCTCCCTCCCTAGAATTTTGGACATTCTCTAATTGTTGAAAAACACCCATCTTTCAGATTTACTCAATTTAATCCAATTCCAGATATAATCTTTACTTGCAAAAATCAGGATTATGGAAGCCCCAGTAGAATCTGTCTAAACAACAAGAACAAACCCATGGCAGTATGGTGAACCTTTTAGAGCTTTCAGTGATACAGACAGCACACTACAGCACACATGCTGGAGGTTCACCACCACTGACTTGTGGGAATAAGTGAATTCAGCAGGCTCTGAGAGATAGGATCAGTTGTTTTCTCCCATTAGAAGATGAAATTTAAAAATTGGTACCATTGAATATATAATAGCTTCTAAAACATTCAAACTAAGAACATCTTAAAGATGTATACATTGAAAACTTTTAATACATTGCTAAGCAAAAGATCTATATAAGTGGAGGGCTATGTTATTACACATTGAAGAAAACATTGTTAAGGTGTGTTTTTCCCCTTACATTGGTTTATGGATTCAGTACCATCTAGTCAAAATTTAGACAAGCCAGTTGTGAAATTTATATGGAAATGGGAAGGACCTCAAAAAACCAAATCAGTTTTACAAACTAACAAAGGTAGAAGATTGTGCTGCTCAATTTCAGGACTTCAATGAGGCTGTGGTAATTGAGACAGTGTGGTATTACCAGCAGACAGACATACAGATGAGTGGAACAAAACAGGTTCTAGAAATAGACCCCTACGTAGAGGCCAATTGATTATGACAAAAGTGCGAAGGCAGCTCATTGGAGAATCTTTTCAACACATAGTAATGGGAAGAAGGCGTCCATATGAGAAGAGAGAAGAAAGAAACTTGATCTATATCCCATACTGTATATAAAAATTAGCTCCAAGTGGATCCTATACCTAAGTTTAAATTCTGAAACTGTAAAGTTTCCATGAAAAACTAGGAGACAGTTTTTGTAACCATGGGGGTAGGCAATGATTTTTAGCTGTGGCACCAGAGACACAATCTTTGTGGAAAAATAGATATTGGACTTAATAACAATTTAAAGAATACTGCTGAGACAATGAAGACAGGCCACAGATTTTGCAGAGCATGTATCTAGAATGTGGGAGAAATCCTTAAACTCAGTATTATGAAAACAACTCAATTTAAAATTGGCAGATTTGATTGGACCTTTTAAGAACGGCAGATGGCAATTAAGCACATGAAAGATGTTCAGGCATTATTAGTCATCAGAGAAGTGAACTAAAATCACAATGAGTTTTTAGTGTATATTTAGGAGAGCTTTAAGGTAATTTTTAAAAAATCCTGCTAACACCAAGAGCCCAGGGTACTCCTGAAACTCAAAACGCTTAGCTTGTAAGAGCGCTGAATGGTACCATGGCTTTGAGATCAAGGCTGACAGTTTCTTATAAATGTATACTTTGAAGAAATTTAATAAATCTGTATATGTATAATAATGATACACCATCCGTACTTTTTGATATTTACAAAAGATACTTAAGAGTTAGTATTTATGCAAAAGTTTGTATATGAATGTTTATACCAGCTCAAAAATGCCCAACAGTTGAAAAAATATAAGAGGTTGTTCAGCTGGTGAATGAAGAGCCCACAGCAGAAGGCAGCTCAACAATAAAAAGGGACAAACTGATAAGTGAGTGTGCATCTCAGTGGCTCACTGAGAAGTGGCCAGAGGCTGTGTACTCTCATCCCATTTGTGTGATATTCTGGGGAAAGCAGAGCTCTGAAGGAAGGAAGCAGGCTGCATTCGTGGGGTGGGGCAGGGCGGGACGGTTTTACTACTCGAGGTTACAAGGCCCTTCCTGGAGTCATGGAGATTTCTATACCTTGACTGTGGCAGTAGGTAACACAGCTGTATGTTAGGGTGTGTGGGCTGCACATTTCAACAGGTGCTTCACAGAAGACACATGGGTGATCACAGTGCTCAACATCCTCATCCATGATGAAAGTACACACTAAACCACAGTGAAATGTTCTGTTAGGATGTCTAGATGCCAGCATGAAGAGGTAGGAGATTGTGGCAGGGCACCCCGCCCACCCCATTAAATACACAGTTGCACTGTGATTGAGAAATTTTGTTAAGTACGTACCCTAGAGGACTGAAGATGCGTGGTTACAAAATACATGTACAAGAATGTGTATCGAAAGCCAGAAATTGGGAACAGCTCACATATCCATCAGCTGAAAAATTAATCTTAGCTACTTTGTTCCTGAGATGCAATACCCAACTTCGAGAGGGAGAATTTTATGTTAGCTCCCAGCCAAGACAGCATGACAGAGGCTTGGAAAAGGAGGGTTGCCCATGGCAGGTGGGCAGGAAGCACAGAGAAGGAAAGGAGCAGTGAGGAGGGAGGTAAATCCCTTTGGGTGATGCCCCAGTGACCCACCTCTCCTGACCGTGTCTGTCTCTTAGGGCAGGTATCTCGAATGGCCCTATAATCCAGTCCCCTACAAAGATCTTGTGAGACTGTAGGGAAACATCTCCATCTAAACTGAAACAGTAAGGAGCTGCCACTGTGGAGTCCTACTGAATGAAGAAGAACCAACTCTAGTGACCATGTGGATGGGACTCAGAAGCACTGAAGTATACAGGATGCACGAGTACATTTAGAGAGATTCCAAGAACAGGTGACATGATGTTCCATGATGGAAGGCGATTTCCTGAGTCTCACAGGGAAGGGACCAGAGTAGGAAGGCAAGGGCATTCTGTGCTGGTTGAAACTCACTGTGTCCCCCTTGGGCTGGTGGTCACATGGTAGATACAGTTAAAGCTCATTGACCAGATTAAGGTCTGCATGTTTCCTTCTATGTTTATACTTTAAGAAGCTCACTTTCAGGTTGAGCTGAATGATACAGCTCAGAGCTTCCGAGCGTCGAAGGAACAGGTAAGTGACCTATGTTTCTTTTTTTTTTTTTTTGAGACAGGTTCTCGCTTTGTAGTTCAGGCTGGCCCTGAGCTCACTTTGTAGCCTAGGCAAGCCTTGAACTCAGCAATCCTTCTGTCTCTGCCTCCTGAGTGCTGGGATGACAGGCGTGAGCTACCACGCCCGGCACTGTGGTATGTGGTGCTGATTGCTGGTTGATTGTTGGTGGGTGTGACTCACCATGCCCAGCATTGTATGTGGTTACCAGGATTGAACTCAGGACCTTGTGCTTGCGAGGCAGGCGCCGGAACCACTGAGCTAAATCTCCGGCCCCCAAGTGACCCATGTTTCTGATCTTGGGTCCTTTGGGGCTTGGCCTTGGCCAGGTCACTCTCTGTAGGAACTCAGTGTTGTGAAGAATGAAAGACTGGTTGTGTGGCCAAGTGGGGAAGCAGACCCTCTAGAAGCTCGTGTGATTGGATACAGCACATGGCCCAAGATGGATGGGTGAGAAAGGAGTGATGGTCTGGTCAATGCCCTGGGAAGGAAGTCCCTCCCGCTTTTAAAGCTTCCTCATTCTGAGGCCTGCTTGGTGGCCCCAGCCCTCACTGTCTAGGCGACCCAGAATCCTCTGCAGTTTGTCTCTCGTGAGTTGGAAGTCTGTATCCAGACCCCACCTTGTGGTACTCTCTGCGCTTCTCACGGATGTGCTCTTCTCTGTAGTGTTTCTCTCAAACCTTGCCTGCTGCTGTTTTCTCTCTTTGCCTTCATGTCTTTCCCTTGTCACAGAAGTAAAGCGTGTCTCTCCCCACCCCATTAAGTAGAAACTTCTCATGTTAGGATTCATTGGGAACTCTTAATCACTAAATCTATGACCTGTTTTCAGTGCTTATCCTTTCCTGGGTTCTCTGGAACATTTGTGGATGTTAACCTTTTCTTGAGAGAAGGTCTCTTTCCCCCTCACTCTGGGGTACCATCCTTCTGCCCCCCCCCCCC
>PVIC010016015.1:0-34499 GCA_004025085.1 Thryonomys swinderianus | reverse complement strand
AATCACAACAGATATTCCTGAAATACAAAGGATGAAGAACTACTTCATAAGCATTTGTGCCAATAAATTGGTGAATTCTGAAGAAATGGGACAGATTATCTAGATACATATCAATCACCAAAACTAAACCAAGATTTTAAACCCCTGAATAATCCAATAGTAGGCAACGAAACTGAACCAACTAAAAAGAAAAAAAAAAATCTCTCCACTACCCTACTTCCCCCAAAATAGAACTGAACCAGAAAATAATCCCTAGTGTAAGACACTCATAACATAAGCCCTATCCAAAAACAAGCTCCAGTTAAGACTGTCAGCAAGTATTTAGATCACCGACGACACTCAGTTAACAGAGTTGCAACATTCAACAAACATAATGAATTATAAAATTACATTATAAGTATAAATAGTATTGGCATTAATATTTAAAGTGATAAATTAAAATTGAGTATTTGTAAATACCCAAGCAGGCACCTTTGGATGAGAAGTAAATGCCCATGTAAACCCGTCAATTAGACTTGTTGCTGAATCTGAGTACAAACACATGTGAGTAACATGAACATTTGAAAATACATGGTTATATCTTCATCAAAATAATAGGTCGTGTGTTGTAATGGACATACTTAATATATTCATGTGAAATAAAGAAACATTTTCTGAATTTTGGTGCCAATAATTTTTTGTCACTTTTGTGTAGACAATAATTTTAACTGTCAGCACTTCTTTTTTGAGATAGGGTCTCACTTTGTAGTTCAGACTGGCTCTGAGCTCATTATGTAGCCCAGGCAAGTCTCCACCTCTCAGCAATTCCCCTGCCTCTGCCTCCCGAGTGCCAGGATTAGAGGTGTGAGTCACCATGCCTGGCACTGTGGTATATGGTACTGATTGCTGGTGGGGGTGAGTTACCACACCTGGTATTGTTGTATGTGGTCACTGGGGATTGAACCAGGGAACTTGTGCTTGCTAGGCAGGCAATGGAACCACTGAGCTAAATCTCTGGGCCTGTCATCATTTTTGTTACTACTCCCATCTCATAAATCTTCAATAAATGCTTAATTTAATGGAAACTTTGTGAAACCCAGCCTATAAGAGGTATAACTTTGGTGAAGAATTCATGGGATAAAATCACTGACAGCTGTGTTCCCAATGTACCACAAGCCAGCCCCATGAATAAGCAGTGCTCATTAATAAGGTCAGCCCTATTGCTGGACATGTGAGACCGGGGTCAAAGATTCTATGGAAAATGAAGTCACAGAAATTCAGGCCAGAATTAGGTCTCTAGATAGTTATGATGATGTTCTTAGCACGACTGTATATAAATAAATGTAGAGCTTTTGGAACATGAATAAATGAGTGTATATTTTTGTACATGAACAAATATAGATTGTTATACATAAAAAACTGGCACCCCTGAAAATAAACTCTATTACATCTTTTGGAGAAAAACTTCATATAAGACGAGGTCCTATTTTTGGAGAAATATGGAGAAATATGTTAAGAAAAGTGCACATGTACCAAACTAATGAAAGTGAAAGGGAAGGAGTACTGACTGAAAACTACCATTACCCTGATTCCAAAACCAGGTAAAGACCCATCCATAAAAGAAAACTGCAGGTTAACCTTTAACCCCTTTCAAGAACATAGAAAGAAAAATCCTCAACAAGATACTAGCTAGCAGAATGCAATAAATTATCAAAAAGATCACACATTTTTTTTAATGACAAATCTACTGGCAACATAACATTGAATGGGGGTAAAGCCATGCATGGAAGCACATGTCTGTAATCCTAGCTCTTGGGAGGCTGAGACAAGAGCATCACCAACAGTCTGAGGGTTGTCTGGACTACATAGTTCAAAATCAGCCTGAACACAGTGAAACCTTATCTCAAAAAACAAAACAAAAAACAGGGAGTGGAGGGAGAGAAAGCTTTCCTTCTAAAAGTCAGGAATGGACAGCATGGTGGTACAGATCTGTAATCAGCCCTGGGGAGCCTGAGGCAGGATTGCTGCAAGTTCAAAGCTAGCCTGGGGTACATAGTGAGCTGAAGGTCAGCCTGCACTACAAAGCAAGACCCTGTCTTAAATCACACACCCCCCAAAATCAAGAAGAGGACACGGATATCCACTGTCAAGACTTCTGATTCAATGAAGTACAGTACTTGAAACCTTAGTCAAAGCAATCAGGAAAGAGAAATAGCACAGATATGTATAGGAAGAAGTCAAATCACCATTATTTTTAGATGATATACTTCACATAGAAGACCCAAAAATTCTACAAAAGACTTAGAATAACCCAGTTCAGCACTGTAGCAGGACAGGGTATCAACACCCAAAATCAATAGCATCTTTGTACAGCAATAATGAAGACACTGAGAGACAGCGTAGGAAAACAATACTGTTTACAACAGCATCAAGAAAGACTAAATATTTAGGAACTCACATAACTAACCAAGAAAATGAAAGAACTCCAGTAAAAGTCTGAAGGAGATTAAGAGGACAGCAAAAAAGGTATCCTATTTCTGGAGAGGCAGAACCAACACAATCAAAATGACCACACTGAAAACTGGCATACAGATTTGGTGAAATCTCAACCAAAAGACCAACACCATACCACACAGAACCAGACAAAACAGTCCTAAAACTAGCATGGAGCCAGAAGACAACCAGAATAGCAAAAGCAGTATTGGGTAATAAGAGCAAAGGAGGAGGCAACACAATCTAGAACTTCAAGTTATAATACAAAGCTATGATGATAAAAGGAGCATAGAACAGGAACAAAAATAG
Source organism: Thryonomys swinderianus (assembly GCA_004025085.1). NCBI lineage: Eukaryota > Metazoa > Chordata > Mammalia > Rodentia > Thryonomyidae > Thryonomys > Thryonomys swinderianus. Next base: position 31,718 of record PVIC010016015.1, on the reverse strand, counting down.
ACATGTGGCTCGATGGAACAGAATACAGGATGTAAACACAAGCCCAGGCACATTCAGTCATCTCATTTTTTACATGGGGGCCAAAAATGTACACTGGAAGAAAGGCAGTGTTTTTAATAAATGGTGCTGAGAGAGGTGCAATCCACGTGCAAGACTGGACCTCACCATGCACTAAACTAAAATCAAATGTATCAAATATCTAAACATTACAATAGGAACACTTAATCTACTGGAAGATAGAACAGGTAAAAATCTTGAAAGACATAGGTATAGGCAGGGACTTTCTGAACAGAACCTTGATAACACAAGAAGTAATATCAAGAATCAATACATGGGATCATATCACATTAAAAAGCTTCTGTACAGCAGTGAAAAACCAACTGCAAAGTGAAGAGAACCAACAGAATGGAAGAACATTTCTGCTATATATTCCATAGACATCAGACTAGAATAACTAGAATAAATGAGAACTCAAAAAAATTAGAACCCTCAAGTAAGAGCTAATTTAAAAAATGGGCAACAGAAATGAACAGACACTTCTTTTGGGGGGGAATGTACCTGGGATTGAATTCAGGTCTTAAGCTTGTAAAACAGGGGTGGCACCACTGAGCTAAAACTCGTACTCTGAACAGGCTCTTCTAGGAAGATGAAGTAAAAATAGCCAATAAATATATGAAAAAAATGTTCAACATCTCTACACAGTAGAGAAATGCAAATTAAAACAACACTTAGATTCAATCTAACTCTAGAAAGAATGATCATTTTCAAGAAATCAAACAATACAGAAGCTGCAGTGAAAAAGGAATCTTTGTCCATTGGCAGTGGGAATATGAATTAAGTACAGTCATTACAGAAACCAGTATGATCCAGCTGTTCTCCTTGCTGGTGTCTTCCCCAAAGAGATAGATATCATATCAAGTAACACATGCATAACCACGTTTATTAACTATCAATCTTGGGAGTGGCTTATGTCTGTCCATTAACAACAGATGAGTGGGTAAAGAAAATGTATTTATATATAATGGGGTACTACTCTACCCACAGAATGAATCATCTGTAGGAAAAATAGGTGCATTTTGAGGTCAATGTTAAGTGAAATAAACTAGATGTATGGTTCCTCTTATATGAGAGTGTATATATATATATATATATATATACACTCTATATATTATATATACTTTAGATGTTATTATATATTAATGTATTATTGATATTTATATTAAATATATTATACATATGCTTTATATATAAAACATATAATATATATATAAAGTATATACATATAAAGAGTTTATATAAAGAACAAAGTAAAAGACAAAAACAAGACATAGGAAGATAGACCTTTTGCACATGGGAGGAGAGAGATGGAGGGAGAGTGGCAGAGGGGAGGAAGTGGGGAAGAGAAAAGAATTGAGATGTGTTAATGTACATGCACCACCTCCCCATGAGGAATGTCATTGTTATGGTGAACAAGTACTAATAAAAAATGAAAATCTAAAAAATAAAACAATTCACAGTAGAAAAGATGGTGGTTAGCAAGGACTGGGAAATAAGGGCAACAGTGAGTTGTTGTTGAAACAATACAATTCTAGAAAGCTCCTCTACAGTATGTTGCCTATGATTAATAGCACTATAGTGTGAATCTGAAAATATGCTGAGTGTAGATGTGACTGTTACCACAGAATAACTGTAGCTGGTAACAGACATCAAGTGGTTTCCCTTCCACTCTTGCTGCTATAAACTATAGTCTTCACTGGGTTCTTATTCCAGTAAGTCTCGTAGGCCCATTCCTGGCAGTCAGTCCAGCAAGTCAAATCATACCAATACTTCCTACTTCCATGGCAACTGTTAAGACTGCCCTCTTAAATTCTGTACTTATTGAGAGCTCAATTCTCACACCATTACCAACTATGTTCTAACTTTTACAACTGTGCTAATCTAACAGATAGAAGGAAACTCAGGCTATAAACTTTCTAAATATTAAGTCTCAAACATGGGCATCTTTGTGGACCACAAATTACAGTTCTAGAAACATATCCTGGGAAAGAACACAGAATGGAGGGCAAAGTATTCAGTCTAGTAGGATATGAACTTCTGCTTAAAGCATTTCACACTGTACTTCAACTTTTACTTTTGAGGGGATAAATAAAAATGAATGAATGTTTACTCTTGAAATTTCAAACACTTAGATGTGGAATAAACTCCTTTTCACCCTTTGCCCTGAGTGGTTTTCAACTATCACTAATAGGCTGGCATATCTCCTGAACTTGTTAGCTGAATATTTTTAATAATTTGAAGCAAAAATGTGAAAGCTATTTTAATAATGAGGGAAAATGAATGTAATTATTATTTTTTTAATTTGCAACACACATGAATAAAAAAATAACATTTTTGTTTCATCTAAATCTGACAGTATTTTGCTTCAACCACTTTTTAGTCCCTCTGCTGAAGCATCTGAAGTATAACATTAATTTCTCCCTCAATATTTCAGTTTTTGTCTCTGTAAATCAAAGACATTTTCCAAAATACTCTTCCAATTAAGCTATAATCTTGAGGGATATAGTCCTCTGGAGTTGGGTAGGAGACCAAGAGATGGAGGAAGAGGGGAAAAACAGGAGGAAAAAGGGAAACAAAAAGGACTAAGATGTAATATGCATATATACCCAACTCACTACAATGTTTATTATGTACTGCAAATATGTACTAATAAAAAATTTAAAATCAAGGAATAATCTCACAAGATGAGTATCTTTCTCATAAAATTTAAAAATTTACATAATTTGATCAAAGCTGCATACAGCATACAGATCTCCCACATGTTCCTCACCTTTATTCTCCCTTTGACAATATTCCTAATATAGATAATTTTGACCCTTGAGAAATAGCTTAAACGCCTGCATACAAGGGTTATCTTCTCACTTATCCTTCACATTTCCAAATTATTCAAGTACAAACTATTTTCTTACTAAGGAACAAAAGAAGAGATGCACAAAACATCACTTCAGTGCTACATCAAAGACTTAACTCCTTGGCAGCATGAAGTGTGGAGCCTATAGTCTCCCTTGATAGACCACATGTAGCCAGCTCTGCACAACTCCCTCCTCTCCATGTGCCTCTCTCTACTTTAACTACCAATACTAACTCATCTCATTTTACAAACTTCAGAGCATAAACATTAAAGTTAAAGTCTTTCCAAGCTGAACGTAAACAACTATATACCAATAACCATTTCTAACCCTGGGATGGTGACTCAAGAAGAATCATACTTTGTTTGGTACTGGAATGGAACTCAGACCCTTGTGCACAAGGTAAGGGAATTATATTTTGAGCTATATTACCAGAAACAAGACCACATTTTAAATTCTAAAAAAGTCCATCCAACTGCTTCCCACAAGCCTTTAACCAGATTCACTCTCCAGTGTACTTGAAGGGCCACATCTAAGTCTCACCAATAATAGATATACCCCACCACAACCTAGGTGGCCCAAAATCTGATGAGCAGTGACACCAATTGTCTTTTATAATTTTATAGTGCTGCAAAATATGAATGTGTTCAACTAGAAGAATCTGTAACAATGATCCTAAAAGGCTTAACACAGTGAAGGCCACAGTAAATGGCAACTTTTCTCATCTTAATTTTTCTGTCCTTGGCTAAGAACTAGCTACCTGAAGTCATGCTCTGGTTAAATGAATTTTTGCCCCTGAGTTATTAAATCCATTGTGGTGCCATGCAGTGCAAGTCCCAGTTTTCAGGAGGCTAAGACAGGAGTATCATTTAAAGCCCACAAATTTGAGACCAGGTTGGGCAACAAAGAACCTATCTTTGGAAGGGTTAAAGAGAAACTATAGGAACGGGAAAATCTAAGAATCAGTATATATCATGTACAGGTATAAACTTTCAATTTGAACGTGATCATAAGTTCTACTTAAAATGTTATCAATAAACTCAATTTTTAAAAATCCAAATCAAAGACACATTAACACTAAACCCCTGCCGTATACTGGGCAACTGGAATGGGTAAGGAGATAGTAGGGATATCTTTGGCCATGCTTGGGATGGCTGTGTGAGGTGTAGACTAGGGAAAGGCAGGAATCTCACTCTAGCGTTACAGGCACATTCAATGAGTCAGATAGTGGCCACCCTTGAGTATGTATGTAATGGAAAGTCGGGGACCTGTGAATGTGACTCCCAAAGAAAAGGCCTTTGAATAATAATTAAGTCCTGAATTTTGAAATTAAAAAAATGACTAGAATCATATATGGACCCTAACCCAGTAAGAGTTCTTATAACAGACACACAAGGGGTGGGGGATGAAGGGGAGAGGGAAGAGGAGGAGAAGAAAGCATGGTGGCAGAAGCCTGTAATTTTAACACTTTGAACACTGAAACAGAATGATTTCAAGTTTGAGGTCAGCCTAGACTACATAGTGAGATCTTGTTTTAAAAAACAAAACAGATAAAATGATAACAAAAAAGGTTATTTCAGGCACAGTGGCACACTCTTTTAATCCCTGCACCTGGGAGGCTGAGGCAGAAGGGTAAATTTGAGGCCAGCCTAATTAGGTAGCCAGACCTTGTCTCAACTTCTGCCCCTCCCATAAAGCATTAAAAGTGTTGGGCATGGTGGTTCTTATGGTTTATATTTAGATGCTTCTCAAGAGCTTCATGCAATCACAAAGAAGTCTTTTGGAAGGTGATTAGATTATGGAGGTTTATAGCTAACTTGTTATTAAGAGGTGGATCTGGCTGGAAGAGGCAGATCATTGGGTGCATGACCTGTATTTCCCTGCCAACTTGTCCCTTTACTCTCTCTGCTTCTTGGCTTCCATTATGTGAGGAGCTTTCCCTTCACAAGGCCCCTGGACATGCTGTACTGCTTTGGAACCAATGAATTCTTTGGAACTGAAACCTCTAAACTGTGAGGCAAAATAAACCTCTCTTCCTTTAATATGTGGATGTGAGTTATTTTGATTCAGTGACTAAAAATGTGGTGCACACCTGTATTCCTCAAGGAAGCGAAGGCAGGAGAATCATAAACTCAAGCCCAGCTTGGAAATTTAGCAACTTGGTGAGATGCAGTCAAAATAAAACAAAACAAGGGCTCGGATGTAGCTTAGTGTAAAGGTTCTGTGTTCAATCCTCAGTTCCAGGGGGAGGGAAAATAAACCACCTATAATCCTAGTATTTAACAGCAAAATAGAAGAATCATGAGTACAAAGCCAGCCTGGACTAGCGGAGATTGAAGTGAAATAGCCTCCTGCCAAGGAATACCAAAAGATTGCTTGCTGGCAACCACTGGAGGTTGGCAAGAAGCAAATAATAAATCTTCATCCCTACTCCCCTCGATCACCATACTCAATCTTCAGGAGGGAGCTGACACCTCACCTTGGACAATGGCCTCCATAACTGTAAGAAAATAAATCTGAAAAAATATCACCTAATCTGTGATAATTCATTATGGCAGCCAGAGGAAGTGAACACAGGACACTATGCTACTCTTTTATGTTTCAAAATTTTCATAATTTACATAAAGACTAATGACATATTCTTCATGGATGAAGAAATGCTGTGGCAAGGTGGCAGAAACCTTACACAAGGGACTAGCTTCATGCAAGTGTGGCTCTGGTTCAGAGAAAATTCCAATTCCAGCCTTTTCACTAAATGAATCTATGGCCTCTTTCTCAAGTATCCTCTCAAAGCTTCAGAACTACTTCATGGATCATCCAGATGGCACCTGTCACCTTATACCATCTACCACTCAACTTTCAGGACTTCAATGCAAGGGACTCCCCTGTTTTTATCCTGCCCCTGTCTAAACATGTTTACTCTTAGAACTCTTCTTATGTAAAGGACTTCTTGTCACCACTTCCTGTTCTGTAAACTCAGGTGCATTCTAAGTGTCTTGACAGCCACTCTGCATATAACCAAGGCCTGATGGCAAATATAGGAAAGGCAGATAGGGCATAAGTAAGGAAAGGCCAAAAGGGGGTTCACCTCTCTGGATGGCAGTGCCCCTCTTGTGTGATAAACCCTCTATAGGAGAGCTATAGGTAGGCAAAGGAGGGCCCTTTGGCACTACCATATCTCTAGTGAATAGAAGGAAAGCTTAACTACTTGCCTAGAATAGGGCAGGGATCTCACCTCCAAGTCAGACTCACTAACATGCAGTCAGCACGCTGCCTATAACATAGTCTCACAATATCATCTGCAGCCACCCCAATGAGTACTCACAAGGCTACATCTGCACCAAATCTTCCAGAGGAGACTGCAGTAACCCTATGGAGATTCAAGACCTGATATACCCTAAAGCCATCAAGTCCCCCACCCAAGAAGACTCTAAGGGTTTCATATTTCAGGTTTGGGCTGATAGCAGCTTTATCCGGACCATCAGAGGCATGTGAGTAGAATGATACAGAGGGTTTATTTTGATCCTACTAGACCCACATAATCCCATGACCCGGCTCAGAAAGCCTGTCTGTGAAAAGTGTCCGCTTTAGTTTCCAAGTCCACACCTTAACTGGCCAGTAGGCTCATTCAGCACTCAAGAATACTCTCTTGCGTGAAGTGTTTGTATAGGGGTGCCAGCGCCACTCTACATCTGCTGTAGCCTCCTGCTCCAGGGTGCCCAAACGAATCATGTACACTGTAGAAAGAGAGGGAAGGATATTATCAGTTGCACAAAAGCCTCCACTCTGACTTCCCCATGTGTGGGCAAAGGCCCCAAACTCACACTTTAGTTCAAAGCGAGGCCCGACTTCTGTCAGTTCTATGTTTCGATGGTTTGTCTTCTTGTAAACATGGTGCCTGAGAAGCCGGGGTAAGGGTTCAGTTAAGAAGCAGCTACAGATCAGCCACAGCAGCGCAAAGAATACACAGGTAACAACAGTGGCTCAAACCTAACCCATGAACCCACCGGAATGAGATGTAGTCGTCCTCATTTGCAAAGGTGATAACACGGTGGCTGTCGTCTTTGGGCACAGGGAACAGGTAACGAAGGATGTCAGAAACCTAAAAGCACAGGGGAAAAAAGTGGCAAATGCCTGGCCTGTCCCTAACCCTCTCCCCAAGAGCCCAGACTCACCCGTCTGCCCAGGCGAGAGGAGAAGCCATGGAAGATGAGGTGGGGCTTAGCCTCTGACATGGTTCCCAGATCCGGAATGTCATGACGCATGACAACATTACACAGTGTAAAGTAAGCAGTGGGGCCGAATGGAAGGTGGCTGACAATAAGTCCCACTGTGGAGGTCAACAAGCTGTCAGAGACTCTGTCTGCTTTCAGGCCATCCCAGCATCCTCTCAATCCCACCAACCTTACCAGGTGTGCCTCGATGTTCATGGACAACCAAGAGGTCAGTGACCCCATTGACTTTGCAGGCTCTCACCAGTGCCCCCACCTCATGTCGGCCTCGGTTCATGCGCTGGGCACCAGGGAACACCAGCTTCAGTTCCTATATATATGAACCACAGTATTCTATTAGGCCCAAAGCCACTGATGCTAGGCATCTCCTGTCACTGTCTGCCAACTGGTACCTTTGCAAACATCTTCAGGCGAGAACTAGGATCTCGGGAGGTAGTGATCATGACCTTGGGATCCTCGACCCCTGCCCATCGATATTCATCATCAACGTGGCTAGTCACACCTGCCAGGAGAAGAAGGGTAAGAATGTGATATTGTCCTGGGTGTGAAAGGCTAACCTGTAAGCAGCAAGTCTATTTGAGGATGCAAACATGTCATACTCACACTAGCCAAGAGGGAAGCCACCAGCCCACCGGCTACAAGTAGAAGGTGAGCTGAAGAAAAGAATTCCATTGTTTGGAAGATTCTGCTACGATCTACTTCTTTCGCTCACAACAAATATCTACATTTATGATTCTTATCTGTCGAATAATGCAATGAATGAGACATTTGGGCCCAAAAGATGTGCTGTGTGAGGGATACTGTCCTGCTGTGGTAGGTGTTCCAGTGGGGACGACAACTAATAAAGAAAGGAGAGGGCCAGGGATTTAGCTTAGTGCTTCCAGTGTCTGCTTAGCTAACGCAAGGTCCCAAGTTCAATCCCACATATCACAATGCTGGGCGTGGTGGCTCATAGCTGTAATCCCAACACTTGAGAGGCAGAGACAAGCAGACTGCTGAGTTGAGGCTAACTTGGGCTACATAGTAAGCTCAGGGCCAGCCTGAACTACAAAGTGAGACACCATAGCAAAACACTTAAAAAACAAAGGAAATAAAGTAGAAAGTAAGTGGAGCACTACTGTGTTACAAAAATGAACTGGAAGTACTGAGGGAGAGACCTTGTTTTACCACCTGTACAGGCATAAGAGCTTCTGAAGACAGTTCAGGAGCAGCTGCCACTGACAATTTCCTCAGGTGGGAAAGTGCCTTTCTGCCTGGAAAGGGGTTAGGTAGATGGCACTGGGAAGAGGAGTATTGGGAGTTTCAATATAATACCTTCAGCACCAGCGTCATCAAACTCCAGGGACTTCTGTAAGGCCAGAGCCTCTCGGCGTAATTCAGTGGGAATGAGGCGGTTTTCTGCAGGGAAAAGACAGAGGGGATGAATGAAAATCAAGTAGGAAGCCTTAAGTTTTAACATACTATGAGCAGTAAAATTTTTATTTTCCAGTGGTGACAGAAGCTAATTATCATTTTTACCCATATCCCTACCCACCCCCAATCCTCCACCCCTTATATACATGCTATTTCTTTTCCTTTCTGAATCATAATTATTCTCTCCCCTCATTACAACCCCCCACCACATTCCCTTTGAATATTTCCTGTTTTACAAAATCTATCATACATTCTAGAACTCATTTATAACTACAGGTTCTCAAACCAGAGAAAAGATACTATATTTACATATCTGTGATGTATTTATTTCACTTATTAGTGTGTCCCCAAGGTGTATCCATTTGCACATAAATGAATGAAACTTGTCATTCTTTATGGCAGAGTAATACTCCATTTTATAAAAAAAGCATATCTTCTTTATCCAGTCTCCAGTTGATGGGCATCTGGGTTGTTTCCAAGATTGGGCTATAACAAACTGAGCTGCTATGAACATGGGTGTATATGTGACTTTACAATACGATTCTTTAAATTCCTTTGGGTATATTCCTAGTTTTCTATGGAATCTCCACACTGATCTCCACAATTGTTGTACAAGTCTACAATCCCAACAGTAGAGAAGGGTTCCTTTCTCCCCACAGCCTCACCAGCATTTATTTGCCAATATGATTCTCTATATAGAGGATCCTAAGACTCAACCAGAAGACTGCTAGACTTAATTGCCAAATTTTGTAGTGTAGCTGGATACAAGGTCAATGCTCAAAAAATCAACAGCCTTTCTATACACAAATTACAGACTCATTGAAAGAGAAACTAGGGAGTCAATCCCTTTACAATAGCACCCAGAAAAATGAAATATTTAGGGATCAGTCTAACAAAACAGGTAAAAGACCTCTACTCTGAAAACTACAGGACTCTGAGAAAGGAGATAGAAAAGGAGATCAGAAAATGGAAAAACATCCCTTGTTCCTGGGTAGGGAGAACCAACATCATCAAAATGGCTATACTCCCATAAGTACTATACAGATTCAATGCAATTCCAATTGAAATCCCATCACCATACTTCACAGAGCTAGAGAAAATATCTAAAAATTCATCTGGAACCACAAGAGACCTGGAATAGCAAAAGCAATTCTTTTTTTTCTTTTTTTTTTTGCTTTTTTTTTGGAGACAGGGTCTCAATTTGTAGTTCAGGCTGGCCCTGAGCTCACTATGGTGCCCAGGCAAGCTGCTGCGAACTCAGCAATCCTCCTGTCTCTACCTCCCGAGTGCTGGGATGACAGGCGTGAGCCACCATGTCCGGCATTGTGGTATGTGGTGTTGACTGTTGGTGGGCGTGTCTCCACGCCCAGCATTATATGTGGTTACCAGGGATCGAACTCAGGACCTTGCGCTTGCGAGGCAGGCGCTGGAACCACTGAGCTAACCCTCCGGCCCAGCAAAAGCAATTCTAAGCAACCAGGACATAGCAGGGGACATTACAATCTCCAACTTAAAACTGTACTATAAAGCCACTGTGATAAAAACTGCATGGTACTGGGAAAATAACAGACCTGAGGACCAGTGGAATAGATTAAAAGATCCAGAAACAACTCCAGATACACTAAGCCAACTCTGGGAAATCTTATTGAAGGAAAGCATTAACGTCTTGTTGTCTGACATTGGACAGAAATTTCCTTTTGGTATATGCATTGCCATTCCATGGTATCTTACATCAACCTTTATGTTCCCATGTAAATTTCAAAACTGCCCTGTAATGTAAGTCTGTTTGCTGGAGCTTAGCCAGGTATTACAGAACCAAGTTTTCAAATTGCTAGCCTTTAGTTCTGCCACTTCCCCAAGACACATTCCATTCATTAGTCTTAAGTGATTACTAAGAAATTTTATTATAATATGGCACCACAAGGTGCTATCTCCCTGGTTACTTAAATCTAACCTGGCAGTGTTTGCTGCTGGAAAGGCTACTGGTGGCATTTTCTAGGGTGAAATAATTTCAGCTTGAGTTTTAAGAGAGATTTCAAACTATGCATAGCTGAAGATCTAATCAACAGTTGTGTTAAGACTCCTGTGGCATTTATAGCCAGCTTCAGAGAGCACTCTTTAGTCATGTCTTATTTCAAACAGGATGAACAAAAAATCTTAGATCATCTCTAAATAAGATAGCACTTTCTTGGGAAAAGGAATATTCCAAAGTAAAATAATTGCAAATTCTTGTCAACTGAAGTTGATTATTACTGTGAATAAGAATACTGCATTCTACATTCATTACCAGCCATAATGCTATCTTCTTGAAAAATGCTTGTCAAATGGATTTAATTCCTAAGGGCTGCTCTAACATACTCTGGAAAGGCATGATCCAGTTTATAGCTACATCAAATGTATCAATTGAAGAATAGAGGTTATTAGACATACTTGCCTTTTTAACCAATTCTAGACTTTAAAGAAAGGAGAAATGTGTGTGAATATATTATGCATGCAAATATATGCACACATAGCTATTAATTCTCTGGGGAGATTTTACCTTTAAAAATCTCTACATTTACAGAATCAAGATTAGTATGAGAAATGTGATGGTAATGTATTTCTAAATGTACCAATAAACTCGATTTATTTTTAAAAACTATTAATATGAGATGGCAGAATAAATATGATTTTGAAAGAAAAAGAAATAGCATATATATAAGGGGTAGGGGGTTGGGGATAGGTAGGGATATGGGTAAAAATGAGAATTAACTTCTGTCATATACTGGTAAAAATTCCCCAATGTTGAGGGTGATTGTGAACTGTATATAACATGTACCAATAAAGAATTGAAAAAAAAATTTCCCAGTTTCCCTCTGCTTTGAACAATCTTTGTTAGACAAAATTATGGCAGTCACTTACCTTTAAAACATGAGAAATGATATATATTCCCTTTATTATGTGAACTGTTAAAGACTTTTTTTTTTTTTTTTTTGGTACTGGGGATCGAACTTGGGCCCTTGTGCATCCAAGGTTGGTGCAGTACCACTTGAGCTAAATCCCCAGCACACTATTATGTGAACTGTTAAAGACCATGGCAGCCTTGAAATGTTTATACTTGAAAATGATGTTAGAAGTGGGAATTTTTTAATGCATTTATTGGAATATACATAAAAGCAAACAGTGAATGCTGAAAAGTCCTAATTTTGACTGCCACCAGGTAAAAAACATTAAGATTTTCCAAACTTGGGTCGGAGGGTTAACTCAGTGGTTCCAGCACCTGCCTTGCAAGCGCAAGGTCCTGAGTTCGATCCCCAGTAACCACATACAATGCTGGGCGTGGAGACTCACGCCCACCAGCAATCAATACCACATACCACAGTGCTGGGCGTGGTGGCTCACGCCTGTAATCCCAGCACTCAGGAGGCAGAGGCAGGAGGATTGCTGAGTTCGAAGCTTGCCTGGGCTACATAGTGAGCTCAGAACCAGCCTGAACTACAAAGCGAGACCCTGTCTCAAAAAAAAAATAAAATAAAATAAAATAAAATATTTTCCAAACTAAGTATGTAAATATGCTCACATGTCAAAATAAATTCATGTAACATTTTCTGAATAACTTGCCAAGAATGAGCTGACAGTTTGAACAACTTCTGCTGTACAATTCTAAAATGCACACCATCCTATTATCTAGTATTTGTTCTGTATCATTTAGCTATTTTAGAAAATAGTCTGTGAATAGTTTCTTCCCTTCATATACTGCGTGATAAAGGAAAAAAAAAAAAAAACCCAAGGGCCAGGAATTTAGCTCAAGTGGTACCGCACCTACTTTGGAAGCACAAAGGCCTGAGTTTGATCCCTGTACCGCCAAAAAAAAAAAAAAAGCAACGAAATAGCATTAGCAACTTCAGGAATTTGTCAGTTCCCTTATATAAGGATGAATAGATCCAACAAGCATGTCTATAATACAAAGTAAACTATGATTCTATTGTGAAATTCTCATAGATGGAAAATTAAATTGAAAATTTATTCTGTTCATTTTATTTTACAATAATCTTACCACTTATTTTTGTACCATGTTATTTCTTTTTTTTTTTTTTTTTTTTTTTTTTTTTTTTTTTTGAGACAGGGTCTCGCTTTGTAGTTCAGGCTGGCTCTGAGCTCACTATGTAGCCCAGGCAAGCCTCGAACTCAGCAATCCTCCTATCTCTGCTTCCCTAGTGCTGGGATTACAGGCGTGAGCCACCATGCCTGGCATTGTGGTATGTGGTATTGATTGCTGGTGGGTGTGAGTCACCACGCCCAGCATTCTATGTGGTTACTGGGATCTAACTCAGGACCTTGCGCTTGCGAGGCAGGCGCCGGAACCACTGAGCTAAATCTCCGGCCCTGTACCATGTTATTTCAATTGCCTGTTTAGTGAAGAATGAAGAAACCTATAATTTTTGGCTTGTTTAAAAAAAAAAAAAAAGAATACTGGGCATGTTGAGTCACACCCTCCAGCAATCTGTACCACTTACCATAATGCCAGGGTGCATGGTAGCTCACACATGTAATCCCAGTACTCGGTAAGCAGAGGTGGGAGGATTACTGAGTTCAAGGCTTGCTGGGGCTACACAGTGAGCTCAGGGCCAGCCTGAACTACAAAGCAAAACCCTGTCTCAAAAAGAAACAGAAAGAAAAGAGAGCCAGATCTGCTGGATGTGGTGGTGCACACCTGTAATCCCAGCACTGGGGAAGCAGAGGCAGGTGGATTGCTGTGAGTTAAAGGCCAGCCTGAACTACAAAACGAGACCTGGTCTCAAAAAGATAACTGAAAAAAAAAAAAGAAAGAAAGAAAAAGAAAGAAAGAAAGAAAGAAAGAAAGAAAGAAAGAAAGAAAGAAAGAAAGAAAGAAAGAAAGAAAGAAAGAAAGAAAGAAAGAAAGGAGAGAGAGAGAGGGAGGGAGGGAGGGAGGGAGGAAGGAATAAAGAAAGAAAAAAAGGCCAGAGCCCAGGAGGTGGAGGAGCTCATGTTTCAAATCATCATGTCACCATCCATAGGTGGGCAAGCGCAGAGATACCTTAAAGCAAGATTCCACCTTTAACACTTTTAGTCATTTTCAGTTCAGTGTTCCGTTTCTGTGGAAAGGAAACTAGGCTCCAGGTTAAGTATCTGCATATTTTAGTTCATTTATCTGGGCCGGGGAGCCCACTCTCCTCTAAAACAAAACGTAACCAATCCTAAATTTTAAAGTTCCATTTTGCAGTGCCGATTACACCTCTGGGTTTTATACAGGCTTCCTTTATCTCTCTGTCTTAGCCTCTTTAGGCACTGTCAACCCCAAACATAAGGAAAGGCGATCAAGCTGTACAACTTGGAACTGCGGCATAAATGACAATATCAGCACATGAAAAGATAGAAAGTGCAAGCCACTACGGCAGGAAAATGTCAAGTAACTACTTAAGATATGCTCGGTCACAGTAACACAAACACGTTCGCTTGCCCCACTGGGTTGGGAAGCAATACCTTCGAGAGCGCGCCGGACTTTCTCTTTCCTTTCCTGAGCGGTGCATTGCGCCTCCTCGCGGGCCTTGCGGTACAGGTACTCGCGGCGCAGGCGGGCCTCGCGGCGCAGCTACAGAACAAAGGAACAACTAGCCCGATTAATCCTGAGACTCTTCAGGACCAAAATCCTAGGCGCCCCCCGCCCCGGCTCAAACATCTCCTTACCATCTTGAGCGCCACTTCCTCGTGATCGACTATGGGTATCACTTCCACCGTCAACCTGCAGACTTCACTAGGCCCATGATGGTCGAAAATGCCCAATGTTAAGATGGCGAACAGCGGAAGTCGTCACTAGGCGCGACCCAGCTCCTTAGAGGCGGTCGCAGGAGAATCCAGCCTCACGCGGCTCACAACGGCGAGTAAGAATGTCTGCCAAAGGCTTCACCACCGGCTACTTCTGTGAAAGATGGTCAATTTTAGGCGATAAACCGCTAAAACAACCATAATTGTGGCTCCCAGTCTATCAACTATAGAAACGGCACAGTGAATGACTATGTTAGTCTCACAGACTGTACTTTCCAGAATCGTTTAAAGCCGCCACCGCCTTAATAAGGGTTGTAATCTAGCTTTGTATTCTTCCATAGCCCGACTTTAAAAATTCATAGTTTCTGGAAGCGATCGGATCCACTCTTTGTAACTACCTGGCAGGCAGTCGGTTGACCAGGTTACTTAGGACCCTAGAGGGAGCTGCAGATTGCTCCGCCTTGCTTGGGACAATCATTGGCTTCCGGGCCACGACTGGAAACTCCCAGGCGACTCTTACCTCGTGAGGAAGCAACCGAGACGCGGCTGTGGCCCGCTATGGCTGGACAGGACCTGCGCGCAGAGCTAGACTCACTGCTCCTGCAGCTGCTTGGGGACCTAGAGGAGCTGGAGGCGAAGCGGTTGGCATTGAACGCCCGGGTGGAGGAGGTGAGTGAGAAAGAAAGGAAGAAGGGCATAGGAACGTAAACTGAATGTCCACACTCTCGTCTCTTTAGGGCTGGCTGTCGCTCGCCAAGGCTCGCTACGCCATGGGTTCCAAGTCAGTGGGGCCCCTGCAGTATGCCTCTCGCATGGAGCCTCGGGTCTGCGTGAGAGCCAGGTTAGGAACCAGCAGCACTGAAGCGGGTAGGTGGGGCCCAGACCCAAGCCATTGACGGTCTATCCTCCCTTGTTCTTCAGCGAGGACCAGGACAGACTCCAGATCTTCAGAGTGGTGACAGCTGACGCCCAGACTCCAGAGGAGGTGGGGCCACGAGAGGCAGGTAAGTTGCCTTTCTTCCTGTCAGGACCCCTTCCGGACGTCCGAGACAAAATGCACGGGATAGTTGAATAATGATTATTAAGGCTGTGGCAGTACAGAGAAATCCCCATCCCGACAGAAATCGCCATAAAGTGGCTTTCCTTTAGATTTATAGGGAGGATTAGAGAAGTAAAAGCCTTACATTTGGGATAGTTTTGCAGTCACAGAAAGTCTCGGTCAGATGAACCCAAGGTAAAATACTCACTTCTGTGTTTGGTTATTTTGGAGGAATAAACTTCTAATTCCAGTAAATCATTCCTGAGGTTTGTAGTGTCTGTCAGATCTTTTGGCATGTTCTGATAAAAGGGTCAGGTCAGTATATGGTCCTATCATGGGCAAATGGCTCATCTGTGGGTTTTATGGGAGTCACAAGAGAGAAGAGAGGACCCTCTGAATTGTAAGGGTGGTGCTGTTTCCAGGAACATGGAAGGTTGGGAGGATTTTTCACGCTGTCTCAGTCACTTTTCTTATTTTAGGAACACAAAACCAGATACAACTTAAGGAAGGAAAGATTTTGGCTCCCTTTTCAGTGCAGAGTCATCTGGCTGCAGGGCAGTATGTCATGGCAGAGGGAGGACAGCTGCACACAACTGGTGGACAGGAAGCAGGGAGAATCAAAGCAGGTTCCAGGAATGTTACCCATAGTGACCTGCCACTTTCTTTTTTTTTTTTTTTTTTTGCTTTTTGGAGACAGGGTCTCGCTTTATAGTTCAGGCTGGCCCTGAGCTCACTATGGTGCCCAGGCAAGCCGCCACGAACTCAGCAATCCTCCTGTCTCTGCCTCCCGAGTGCTGGGATTACAGATGTGAGCCACCACGCCCAGCATTATATGTGGTAACCGGGGATCAAACTCAGGTCCTTGCGCTTGGGAGGCAGGCGCCGGAACCACTGAGCTAACCCTCCGGCCCGACCTGCCACTTTCAATCAGAGCCCATTTCCTTACAGCAAGTCACATAACACACCCCCATAATTCAATCACCTTCCAAAAACCCCACCTATGAGCCTCTAAGGCTCTTCTAGGTATAGATTGTAATATCATCCTTCAGTGTTTTCCAGAATCCAAGCTTCAACTAAGCTTTTTGTTGTCACTAAGACAGTAAAGGCCAGCCTCTAGCCTTTCTTCCACAGTGCTGCGCAGGCGGAATGGCCCCAACAAGACTCCAGAGCCAGAGCTCTCTGCAGCCCCAAAGGACCCTCTAAACTGGTTCGGAATCCTGGTTCCTCACAGTTTGCGACAGGCCCAAGCCAGTTTTCAAGATGGTAAGTAGATCTAGCTAGTTGCCCTTGTGGCCCTGTATTAAATTCTGACCTTCTATCCATGGTAGCGCTTTAGTACTAATACCATATTAGGACTTCGCAGTTTTTCTCCATTGCAAATGTTTGTTGCACCCTGCTGTTTATTTCCAAAGCATTCACTAGCTGATTGCATTATTCTTGGCTGATGCTAGCTGCCAAGGATACAGCAGGGAACAAAAAGGACAAACTTCTGTGGAAGGGAAAAAGGGAATGTGCAAATACATAGGTTTTCAATAGGATGCAAGTCTGAAAATTGTTATTAAAAACTTAACATAGAATGGAACAGAACAGTAGTGAGCTTGGAGAGATGTTGCATGAAGGGTTAGGAAAGTCTTTCTGAGATGAATGGAAGCTCTGTGGATGTTGTCAGGGAACAGTTTTCAAGTCAGATGGATCCTAAAGGGAGATGTGTCCTGTGTGTTGAAAGAAGAGAAGAGGCTACTGGACAGAGTGGAGTTGGTGCAAGGGGATTGCCAGGATCTGTGGACAGCAGGACATAACTCCAAATTGAGAACCTAGGGATCTGTGAGTTGACTTTGAGCTGAGGTTTAGGCAGTAGAACTCATAGTATAATATGACTCCTTTGGGTACTGAGTAGCAACAGATGGGATGGCAAAGAGAAGAAGCAGGGCCGGAGGGTTAGCTCAGTGGTTCCGGTGCCTGCCTTGCAAGCTCAAGGACCTGAGTTCAATCCCCGGTAACCACATATAATGCTGGGTGTGGTGGCTCACGCCTGTAATCCCAGCACTTGGGAGGCAAAGACGGGAGGATTGCTGAGTTCGCGGCGGCTTGCCTGGGCACCATAGTGAGCTCAGGGCCAGCCTGAACTACAAAGCGAGATCCTGTCTCCAAAAAGCAAAAAAAAAAAAAAAAAGAGAAGAAGCAGGTACCAGAAGCAGTCAGGCATAGACTGGACTTCATAGAGGTGCAGATGGCGGTGGGATGTGGTAAGAACCTGCAAGTTTTGAGAGTAGAAGCCCCAGTAGACAGTTGGTTGCAGATGTGGAGGAAAGAGAGGGATGCAAGAGAATCTATAGTCTCTACCCAGAAGCCTGGGGGGATAGAGTTGATCTCACCTAGAGCGGTCAGGCTGCAGAGTAACAGCTGAGGGGAACATGAGAGGTTAGTCTGAGAACATTCTTTTTTTTTTCCTTTTTCCTTTTTGGAGATGGGGTCTCGCTTTGTAGTTCAGGCTGGCCCTAAGCTCACTAGCCCAGGCAAGCCTCAAACTCAGCAATCCTCCTGTCTCTGCCTCCCTGAGTGCTGGGATTACAGGCGTGAGCCACCACACCCGGCACTGTGGTATGTGGTATGGATTGCTAGTAGGCGTGAGTTTCCATGCCCAGCATTGTATGTGGTTTCCGGGTATCAAACTCAGGATCTTGTGCTTGCGAGGCAGGCACCGGAACCACTGAGCTAACCCCCCAGCCCTCTGAGAACATTCTTATGTGCTGTGTAGTTTCTGTTGATGCCTGGATGCAACTTTTGGGTCATGGTTGAATTCCTTCCAGTAGAGTGTGGGAAACCCTGGGCTGGGAAGAGATTTGGGGATTCACTGATACTTGTCTTTAAATCCCCAAGACACAGATGCAGGTCTAAAGCTGAGATGAGATAAGAATAGAGAGTGCCTAAGAATGTGAATAGGAAGAGTAGGAAAAAAGATCAAGAAACAAACATCTGGAGGGTAGGATATCATAACAAAAGGATGAAATGTCTACTGGAAAGAGTGGTAACATGTGCTGCCAAGTAGAAGGACTGTCACATGGACTGGGTGATGTGAATTACTAGATGGCAAAGGTGTGGCAAAAGCTACTTGAAGGTTGGTTCAGTCTGTATCACTTTCAGAAGCAAAGAAGAAAGGTGGAGAGAGGGTGAATAGAACAGTGAGGAGTGTGGTGATGTAAGTAGAAAGGACATGACCCCAAAAGGAGGCGATAATGAACTGAATTTTCATTCCTAGTGAGTGACAAAGGGTATTAAGGAAGCCTTCTGAAAAGGTGACCCCTTAGCACCAACCTATAGAAAGTCAGTGTGAGTTCGGTGAGGTACACAAATAGCCAGTGCATGACCGTACCTGGAATGTTTTAGCAATAGAGTGGAGGCCCAAGAAACCCGACGTCTTTGCAGTCTGTGCAGTGGAGAAGGTGTCCAGAACCTCCTGGGTCATGTGTCACACCACAATACCATGGTGACATTTTCTTTTTCTTCTTCAGGCCTTCGGATAGCTGCAGATATAGCCAGCCTCCAGACCCGCATTGACTGGGGTCAAAGCCAGTTCCAAAGTCTACAGGAGAAACTCAGACAGCTGGAGTCTGGTGCTGCCTGACCTGTGTCTACAGAGGCAGACATGGAGCACCGCTATTCCTGGATGTAGCTGCATTATCTTAGGCCCTCATAGCCTGTACTCTACCTCTGCCCCAGTTAATGCTAGTTCTTAACATGTTTCCAATTTCATGTTTCTAACTTTATAAGATAAGAAGTTCAAAGAGGCAAATCGAATAATATTGAAAGCCACTTGTAGGCTTGAGTTCTCATAGTGTAGAAGAAAGGCAAGTAAATTTTTTTAAAATACTGTAAGACAAAGGGAGGGAATTTAGAAAAACCTGTGGATTAGAAGTACCTTCTGTAAGCTTGGTCCCTTTTTGTAAAGATTGTTTACCCTGTTTGCTTAACTTCCAGTCCCTGTGAATCAGAATACTTCAACTGCTGTCCCATGTAAAAGGCAATGAAGCTAGTTAAAATATAAAAAAGGGTATTGTCTACACTGTTCACTTTAGCTACTGTGAATTTATAATGAGAAAAGAAATGTAAACCATTTACTCCTCTTAGGCTGCTTCCTTGACCCTTTGAAGTTGATAACTATCACTCATCATTATGTAAATGACAGTCTGGCCCAGAGAGGGATATCTAACTTAAACAAGTTACCCTGCTTGTAATAAAGACTGTTAACAAGAATGTAGCCATCTGTTAAATCAGACCCAGCTATCAAAGAATGAGTTAAGAGTAAAAGACTACATAAAAAAAACAAAATAAAGATTGGGGCCAGACTTTCTGAGCACTTACTTGGTGTGGTCTGCCCCCATTGCAATTGGAAGTAAATTTTTTTTTTTTTACCCAACTATCATCTCTCCGTGTGTCTTTGCTCCATTCCCGTGGTAACCTTTTAACAATAGGACCCATTCCCCTGGGAATAAGTGAAAGGCTGTTCTAATAAGTCAAAAATTGAACAGACTCAGGTCAGTCAGCTGTAGTTTTGTTCTCAGGTGATGAAACACTGAACAGTGGCAAGAAAGGACAAAAAGTTCTGTCTCAGAGTCCCCATATCGTCAGACTAACATGGATGGAAGAAAAAGCTATGCACACTGTTACCACAAACTGTGATTTTAGTCGTAAAAATATAGTTACTGGGTGTAGTGATACACATCTGCAGCCTCAGCTCTTTTGAAAGCCTGGTTGGGAGATTTCCCTTAGCTCTGAGGAATCAGCCTGGGTAATTTAGATTCTATATCAAAACAATAAGAACTAAACGAAGCCAAAATCACATGAACAGATGGGAAGTACTTAACAAGGTCTAAGCAAGGAAGTGAAAGAAGATCTGACTTAGATTTTCAAAGGCAAATCTTTTTTTCTTCATTTATTGAAGAGCCAGTTATCCTCCCCACTCTGGGAACTCTTGTTTTGGCATTTCTACTGGGTTGTTATTGTTAGCAGTTTCTGGCAGCTCTCTTTGCTGGGTGTGGTACTGTAATGCTTTTTATTCATAATAAGATGTAAATGCTTTTTATTCATAATAAGATGTAAATAGATTCTGCAAGCTTGTCTTTTTTTTAAGCTTTATTTGATTTTATTGGTACATTTAATATACACATTATGATCACAGTTGACATTGAGGACTTGTACCAGTACATGGCATGTGGGAAGTGGCTCAGCATGGTGTAACTGGACCAGGCATTTATGCCTGGGGTTTTGGGGAATAACTGCTGAGTCAGGGGTCTGCACTTTATGGTGCTGCCCCGAATATACCAGAGGATCTGCTCTAACAAGGAGCTGCCCTGGGTTACCGCCAGAAAACATGTTCTGGCTCCGGGAAAATTCCCCTATTCCTGTGTTGGGCCCGCTGACCATTGTCTCTCAAGTTAGCAACATATTGTTTCTCTTCCAGTTTCTATGTGGGCTAGGACAGAGTTTCATAGAATTAGCAGAATGATGGATGTACTTATTCTTCTGGTCTTATTCTATTGAAAGCTAAGCATTAATAGAAAGTAGTACAAGGAAGTTAGAGTTAGGGAAAAGATTTAATAGAATTGTAGTTTGACATTTTGATAAATTGATTCCAGTCTTATGATCATCATGTTTATAGTTTCTGTTACTGTTTCTGTTCTTGTTTCTAAGAAATGTACTGATTTCTTGGTTACCTGCTTTTGTTTCTACCAACCAAATGATAAATATAAGATCATTGTTTATTATATTATTATATGTTTATTATATTATTATATGTATTATTGACACCATGTTACCCTTCTAAATCAGTATAAATATAGCCTGATAAACACGGTGCCTGCTTGGTACTGAGAGGTCCTCCCGATCCCATCTTTGTCTGTCTTTGTCTGTCTTGTGTTTTCTTCATCCTTACCCCCCAACTCAGGTACTGTCCGATTGCCGGCAGGCCCTGGCAATGACATGACTTAATTTTCATTTTTTTCCATTCCTCTTCCCCCAAGTCCCCCATCCTTGTTTCCTTTTTTTTTGAACCAGGTTCTTGCTTTGTAGTTTATGCTTGCCCTAAGCTCAGGCTGGCCCAGGCAAATTTTGGACTCAGCAATCCTCCTGCCTCTGCCTCCTGAGTGCTAGGATTACAGTTGTGAGCCAACATGCCCCACACTGTGGTAGTGGTTCTGATTGCTGGTGGTCATGAGTCACCATGCCCAGTATTGTTGTATGTGGTTACTGGGGATCAAACTCAGGACCTTGTGCTTGCGAGGCAGGCACTGGAACCACTGAGCTAAATCTCTGGCCTCCTGTTTCCTTTTTTTGATCATCAAATTTTTTTTCCCTTCTTTACTTAACCCTACCCCCTTTGCCTCTTGAGTATTTTCTCACTATTTCACAATACTTATCATTCATTTTAGAACTCATACCTTCAGTTCCTGATAGAGAAAAGATACGGTATTTATACATCTTTGTCCTATTTGTTGCACTTATGAGTGTGTCCTCAAGGTACATCTATTTGAGTATAAAGGACTCAAATTTAACATTCTTTTTTGTTTGTTTTGTTCTTTTTTGTTGTGGTGGTTGTATTTGAGACAGGGTCTCACTTTGTAGTTCAGGCTGGCCCTGAGCTCACTATGTAGCCCAAGCAAGCCTCGAATTCACAGCAATCCTTCTGCCTCTGCCTCCCAAGAGCTGAGATTACAGGTGTGAGCCACCATGGCCGGCATTGAAGTGTGTGGTACTGACCGAGTCACCACACCCAAATTTGCCATTCTTTATGGCAGAGTAATACACTGTTTTATTACAAAAAATTTTCTAGCTGGAGATTTAGCTCAGTGGTTCCAGCGCCTGCCTCGCAAGCACAAGGTCCTGAGTTTGACCCCAGTAACCACATACAATGCTGGGCATGGTGACTCACACCCACCAGCAATCAGTACCACATACCACAATGCCAGGCGTGGTGGCTCACGCCTGTAATCCTAGCACTCGGGAGGCAGAGACAGGAGGATTGCTGAGTTCCAGGCTTGCCTGGGCTATATAGTGAGCTCAGGGCTAGCCTGAACTACAAAGTGAGACCCTGTCTTAAAAAAAAAAAAAATTCTTTATCCAGTTTCTAGTTGATGGGCATTTGGATTATTTCCAAGATTTAGCTATCACTAACTGAGCTACTATAAACATGGGTGCACATATGTCACCAACTCTTGTGTGTATATAACTAGCAGGGGAATAGCAGGATCAAATGGGATCTCTAATTTTAGATTTTTGAGGAATCTCCACACTGATCTCCACAGTAGTTACAGCAGTCTACATGGAGAAGGGTTCCTTTCTCCCTACAGCCTCACCAGCATTGGTGGTTTTTGTGATAGCAGCCATTCTTTGTGGAGTGAGATGGAATCTCAGTGCTGTTTTCACCTGGATCTCTCGAATGGCCATAGATGTTGAATATTTGCTTCATGTGTTTCCTAGCTACTTTTACTGCTTCCTCTCAAAAGTGTCTGTTCATTTCAGATCCCCATTTCTGAATTGGGTCCTTAAATGGGGGGAGTGGCTTATTTCTTTTAGCTCTTTAAGACAGGGTCTTGCTTTATATTCAGCCTGGCCCTGAATTCACTATGTAGCCTAACTAGCCTGGAACTCTCTCAGCGATCCTCCCACCTCTGCCTTCTGAGTGCTGGGATTACAGGTGTGAGCCAGCATACCCAGCATTGTGGTATGTGGTACTGGGAATCAAACTTGGGACTTGGGCTTCCCAGGTAGACACCAGAACAATTAAGCTAAATTCCTGGCCTTCTTCCAGTTTATCTTTTACCTTTGTTTTTAGTGTTTAAAATTTTTCTGCATTGCAAAAGAAAACATTACATCAAACTGTATTGAGTAAATAGTAATGTGAAAACCTTTTATAATTGAATTCTCTCTTTTTTTTTTTTATCCTTTTGGAGACAGGGTCTCGCTTTGTAGTTCAGGCTGGCCCTGAGCTCACTATGGAGCCCAGGCAAGCCTGGAATTCAGCAGGCCTCCTGCCTCTGCCTCCCAAGTGCTGGGATTACAGGTGTGAGCCACCACGCCCAGCACTGTGGTATGTGGTGTTGATTGCTGGTGGGCGTGAGTCTCCATGCCCGGCACTGTATGTGGTTTCTGGGGATTGAACTCAGGACCTTGTGCTTGCGAGGCAGGCACCAGAACCACTGAGCTAACCCTCCAGCCCCTAATTGAATTCTTTACTGATACATTTTATATACAGCTCACAATCACACACAACATTGGGGAATTTGTACCAGTATATGACACAAGTTGATTCTCATTTTTACGCACATCCCTACTCACAACCCTCCATCCCTTATATAAAACTTGTTTTAAAATCAATTTTTAAGTTGTAATGTATTTGGATATGGGGCTATAATTAGTGTGATAGAAAGGGATTAGCTGGCAATTCCCTCATGTGCTTTCCTTTGTGGTATCCAATAAGTTCTGCACCCAGCTGTTCTAACATATCTTGTATGGTAGTGAGTTGTATATCCTGATCTGAGATGCCTTGTTCTTATGCATCTTCACAGTGTAAACTCTTGATTTTGAAGTTTCTGTTCCTTTTGGTTTTATTGTTCTTCAGTACACTGGCACCACACATTTTAATTCTGGGCCTTTTTATTTCAGTGTGGGTAGAGGAAATAATGCCCTTGTGTAGTGGGGGTGTCAGTTTTTTCACCATGTTGAGCTTGAGTTGCCAGTGAGAAACATAATGGAAGAACTCAAATGGGGCCTGCTATGACTGGAACAGAAAAGACTCTCATTTCTGTCCCCTGCCACTCAAAGCTGAGATTCTTAAAATACTGCTATCAATAAAGTGAGATCCTTAAGCCAAAGAGTAAAGAACACAGTTGTTGCTTTGACTGCAATTGACAT
Organism: Thryonomys swinderianus; assembly: GCA_004025085.1. Lineage (NCBI taxonomy): Eukaryota > Metazoa > Chordata > Mammalia > Rodentia > Thryonomyidae > Thryonomys > Thryonomys swinderianus. The sequence continues at coordinate 7,452 of PVIC010016015.1, read as the reverse complement.
GTTATGCCAGTACCAGCTGTTTTGTTTATGTCATGTCTGTACAACAGCTGATAGGCAAAAATTCTAATCCCATTAGAATTAAGATGTGGGGCTGGAGATTTAGCTCAGTGGTTCCAGTGCCTGTCTCTCACAAGCACAAGGTCCTGAGTTTGATCCCAATCCCAGTAACCACATACATACAACCATGCTGGGCATGGTGACTCATGCCCACCAGCAATCAATACCACATACCTGTAATTCCAGTACTCGGAGGCAGGGACAGGATTGCTGAGTTCGAGGTTTGAAAAAAAAAAGGAAGATGTGTCACTAATACCTTATGATGCATGTAATCATTATGCACTGCAAATATACTAACAAAAGTTGAAAGAAAATTAAAAACTTTCACGTACTATGTAGCTGGGTTTAAAGCTTCTCCACATGTGAGATACTCCTGCAGGGAGTAAGAGTGTGCCCCTCTGCTTAGGGGTTCAGCAGCAAAGTGCCATTAATTCACCATCTTAATTCCAACTCTCTGGTACATTCCTGGAGGAGATAATCCCCGCAGTCTGCCTGGGAGAGGCCAGTTGTCACCCAGCACCCCTTGAATTGAGGACACTCCAGGGTGCAAGGGGTCTTGCAGCTGCTTTCAGACAACTGCCACAAGGGCCAGGTGAGGTTATCACTGTGCTGTCCTTGTGGTAGGAGTGGGTATCTGGATGACTAGTGTCCTTTACTGACACTAGAAAAGAACTGCAAGTGGTTTCCATATAGTTCATTGGTTAGAATTACCAGTTTTCACCCAAATGCTCCATATCAAACTAGAAATAAATCAACTCCTGTTCCTAGATTGGTTTTGTTTTTCTTCCATCGGTAAACATTTGCCAGAATTTTAGCTTCCTACCCCTAGAATGCCTGATGCCAAATTGGAAATTTCTACTCTATTAGATCTAGTGATATGGAGGCTAAGTAAATTCCGGGACCTTGTGTTTTCATCAAAGGGATGATCTTAATTATAGTATTAACTAGTTGTTTTGCCTATCAACAGCTTACTAATTATATTGTATAACAACTATATTATGAATGTGACATACTATAAATATTGAAAGGCAGTATACCATTATTCATGTGGGTTATTTATAGATATTATACATGTCTGGCAGAAATGGGATATAAAAAGTGTCATTATGCATCCCTTCCTGACTCTGGTGTGAAGTCATACCATTTAATTGATGCCAGCTATTGCAAGAGAATTTACATCATAAAAATCAATATATACTAAGAACCAGGGCTTCATTTTTTTTAGAGAATCAACTGTTAAACATTTAGTAACAATATTACTTCTAAGTCTCTTATAATGTATAAAAGACTTTATCCCCATTTGCATGAAATTGTTTTGTTGGAGAAATTAGGTCATTCGTCTTACAGAATGTTTCACATTCAGGGTTTTGCTCCTATATCTTACTGTCTCCATATACAGACCACTACATTTAGACAGCATTAAGGTCAAATTCCAATATGACCAATAAATGTTGAAAGTTGGCCAATGCACAATGTCTCATATGTAGTCCTATCATCTATAAGCTGAAGATTGCACCTTTCATGTGTAAGACATTAAAGACTAAGTATATGGTTTACCACATACATTAAATATGGCACTCCTGGGTGGGAGATTTAGCTCAGTGGTTCTGGTGCCTGCCTCACAAGTGCAAGGTCCTGAATTCAATCCCTAGTAACCACATACAATGCTGGGAGTGGCAACTCACACCCTCCAGCAATCAGTATCACATACCACAGTGCTGGGCGTGGCAGCTCTCGCCTGTAATCCCAGCACTTGGGAGGCAGAGGAAGGAGGATTGCTGAGTTCAAGGCTTGTCTGGGCTACACAGTGAGCTCAGGGCCAGCCTGAACTACAAAGTGAGACCCTGTCTCAAAAAAAAAAAAAAAAATAGCACTCCTTCATATTTGTTTTAATGCCTATTATAAAAGGATAAAAGTTAAATATTGATAATAGTATATAGAAAAGGGAACCCCTGATGAGACAATTCACTGACAGGTTAATTGTCTGAGAAAAGGAAGCCTTATATGTTGTTGGTGGAAACACAGATTAATATAATTTTTATGGGTAAGGTATAAAGACTCCTCAAAAAAACAAAATCCACACACTGGACTACTGACACAACCAATCACTGGATGTATATCCTAAGGAACAGAAATCAACATGTTGAAGAGTTATTTACATTTTCATGAAGTTTACAGCAGCACCATTGATAGTCAAATATGGGAAGAATTTAAGTTCCCAGCAATCAATTACTGGAGAAAGAAAACATGTATTGTCACACAATAGAATACTATTTAGAGGGATTGAGGATTTAGCTCAGTGATTCTGGCGTCTGCCTGGCAAGTGCAAGGTCTCAATTTCAATCCCTGGTAACCACATACCACAATGCTGGACATGGTGGCTCACACCTGTAAACCTAGCACTGATAACCACATACTACAAAGCTAGCGGTGGTGGCTCATGCCTGTAATCCCAGCACTTGGAAGGTGGAGGCAAGAGGATTACTGAGTTCAAAGCTAGACTTGGCTACAAAGTGAGTTCAGGGCCAGCTTGAACTACAAAGTGAAAGCCCGTCTAAAAAAAGAAAGAAAGAAAGAAAGAAAGAAAGAAAGAAAGAAAGAAAGAAAGAAAGAAAGAAAGAAAGAAAGAAAGAAAGAAAGAAAGAAAGAAAGAAAGAAAGAAAGAAAGAAGGAAAGAAAGAAAGAAAGAAAGAAAAATGAGTTTTAAAAGAATACTATTTAGCCATAAAGAGAAGAAATTCTGAATTTGTGAAAAACATAAAGGATGAAACTAAAAGGATAATATTCTAAGTAAAATAAGCTAGGCATAAAAATATAAGTATCATATGATCTTACGTAAAATCTAAAGTGAGTCAAACTCACCAGTTAAAAAAAAAAGTAGAATGATGGTTACCACAGGCTGGGGAAACCTATTAGTAATAGGAAATCATTAGTCAAAGGATACATGTTGCAACTAGACAAAATAAATGTTTAATATACAGTCTTTAACTTACTTAAATTGATGACTATTGTCAACAATATATACAATACAACTTAGAAAATTTCTAATGTCTCAAAAGATGAGTAGCAAATAAATGAACTATTAACTAGCTTGATTTAGTCATTTCACATCATGTCCATACATCAAAGTATCACCTTGCATCCCATAAATGTTTGTAATGTTAATTTAAAAGGAATTTTTAAAGCATTATTTATTAGTGATGGCTACCCAAAATGTTAATTTTTTTCATGACCAATCTTTCACATAGTTTACTTAGTTCTCTAAACAATAGTAACTCTCTAATTCTAACTTTGCCATGTCCCATACTATAACTTTATCCTCATATTTTATAGTTAATTATAAATTTGTTATTCTGCTACTAGAAATGTAAGCTCTGGGAGGGTAGAAAACACTTCTTATTCATTTTTGCGTTCCTTGTAATTTCTTTTCTTTTTCTTTTTTAATTAAGACAGTTTTTTTTTCATTTTATGAGACTAGGTCTGACTATATAGTCCAGATTGGTCTTGAATTCACTATGTAGCCCAGGCTGGGATTCTGTATGAGGTGATCTTTCTGGCTCAGCCTGGCTTTACAGGCATGCACCAAAAGCCCCAACTAATTTTTATTAGCACAGGTCTGTAGTACATAATGATTACATTCATCACGAGGAGCTGGTACATGTGCATAACATATTCTATTTTGTTCTTCCTCCTCTCCCTCTTCCTTCCATCGCTTAGACCTCCTCTCATCTACAAAAGGCCTCTCTTTCCTTGTTAACTACTAACACACAAAGAAACAAACAAAATGTCATAGCATTGGCTTAAATATAAGGTATAATCAAAATGTACAGTGAATGTTTAAATTTTTTAAAAAATTTGAGAGAAAGAGACACTGCAAGTAATCCCCCTCAAACCATTCCCTCTTGCTTCACACACATGTATCCTATCATTAATGTCACTTTCTAAAGCAGGTCTGGACACCCTGTTTCCTGAGAGTTGTTATGATGTATATCGTCAAATGGCATCCAAGACAAAGGACACTACTTACTGTATCCTCCTTGCTTACCAGATCTAGCACTGTACAACATCTGGCTCTTCCTTAAAGCCAAATGACCATGAAACAAATATTTTAAATTGATTATGAACAGTGAGGCAGCTACAACAATGCAACTAACTAAAGGCACTCATGTTTTGTGGGAAACAGGAAGGAGATGTAACTAGAATCTTTGCATTAAGCACTTCTCTCCTATAAGTCTAATGGCACATGGAGAAATAATAATTAGGCAGAAATGTGGCTTAGAGAAGAAGCTGAGCTTGGGTCTGATCCATGCTACTCTGGGTAGCAATGACCCCAGACCTAAGATGGACATATTTTTCATTCCATACATTCCAAAATTCCAGAGAGGGCATGGCAGACATGGGCAATAGTCCTTGAAAACTTATGCAGATGACAGTCCCACAGGGCAAGGCAGACTTTGGCAATTGTTCTTGAGGAATTATGTAGACAATTGTTCTACATAATACTTCTGCCCTGGAAGATGAGGGACACTGGAGTAGTTCTGCCCTGGAACATGAGGGACACTGGAGTCCCTGTTGCTTCCAGAGGTGAAGACAAGAGGTAAGTCCCCAAGTCCCTCTGCAGTCAGGAAAGGTCAGCCCAGTCATAGCCCTGATTGTGCAATTATTTCTCCAAAATACAATTGTTCCCAACAATGTGTCCTATACTGTATGTAATTTTACAAATTTAAGGACTCATTGTAATTTTCAATTGTTTGAATATATACAGACTTGTATATTGAATGTCCTCTCATAATCCACTTTTTAGACCTATTAGAAAACTTCAAAGTGAACCTTTACTGCTCAGTTTTGAAAATTAAGGTTCATGTAATAAATATCTAAAAGAATTGTTAGAAATAGATCATATATCTGTACATTGCCCCAAAACACTGATATGGAGCATTTATCACCCAAAAGAGCAGATGTACAGTATAAAGGTTATCTCATAACTGTTAAATTATTACTGTTATACACAATTAGGGGGATTTTGTGGGGATTTTTCTTCTTTCTTTCATATGCTAGATAACTGCTCTACCACTTTGCAACAACCCTGGTCCACAAATTAGGCTAGAATAAGTTTTAAAAATTTCAACAAAAAACATGGCAGTTTTTGAAGTGAAAACAATAACATTATACTAGTTACCTTATGGTATATTTGAGTAGCATGCAGGCACTCAAGAAAAAGGTACTCTGAAGTAGTTATTTTTTTTTTCTGAGACAGGGTCTCGCTTTGTAGTTCAGGCTGGCTCTGAGCTCACTATGTAATCCAGGCAAGCCTCGAACTCAGCAATCCTCCTGTCTCTGCCTCCCAACTGCTGGGATTACAGGCGTGAGCCACCACGTCCGGCTGAAGTAGTTATTTCTAACATACACACTTCAAAAGCATACACATCAATGGATTCATCATAGTGCTCCTCATATATCTCTGGAGCCACAAACTCAGGATTTCCTGTGAAATATACTTTCATTAAAGAGAAAACTATCTGCCAAGATTCCTTACCCACAAAATACTTGAGTTAATTTCTGTTCCTCAAAAGCAAATTTCAAAGTACAAATTTTGGGGCAGAGGATTTAGCTCAGTAGCACAGTGCCTGCCTGGCAAGCATGAGGTCTTGAGTTCGAACCTCAGTAACTCCCAGTATAAAAATTGTATTATTTATGCAAAACAAAGAATTTCAATAACTTTCCATACTTAAAAAGTACAATTTATAATGCTTGTGTCTAGTCCCTGCTAATTAGGAGGCTGAGGCAGGAGTATCATTTCAATTGAATAAACCCATACCATGCAACACATAAAGATCACATATCAAGGGAAAAATACGTGGCACAGAAGAAAAACTGATAAATGACATAATTTTTTCTTAGAGGTAAGCCTAAATAATTGTGGCTAACATACTGTAATTGGTAAAGTTGAGTTTTCTCAACATGAATAGAGAACACATACAGCCCTCTGGATGGCTGAGGCAAGAGGACTGCGCACTCAGGCAGACAAGTAACAACAGATAGTAACAAAAGAAAAAGGGAGCTGGGGATGAAGCTCAAGATATATGCCATACTTTCAATCTCTACTACTGAGAGACAGATACATAGATTTTTCATACACACACATACATTCTATGTGTACTAGTATTATAGGTAGAAAAGCCAGCTAGACATATGTAGGTAGATAGATAGGGCTGGCCCTTGAAAGACTTGCAAAAAAGAGGATCCTTCAGAAGGTCAACACCATCAATGAGAAATTACACTACAGGCCTCATTCTCCTTCTAGGATGGAAAGTCAAGGTCTGGATCCAGCCCCTCCCTGGAAGACAGTGATTACAAAATCCCCAGATAATAGGCAGGACCTTGAACCACCTGGAGGAGTCTCCTGACAAGCAAGACCCTCTAGGGCTTGATTTCTTATTAGACCCTATTCAATAAAAAAGTTGCTGAAGTAGCTATGCTTCTCATTTACCCATTGGTTAGCCATGGTTTACCCATTTCTTTCAAATCTTATTGGAAGCCCCCACTGTACTCATTGGTTAATTATAACCCATCTACCTTTTCTGAATCTTACTGGTAGCCCCCTATTTCAGACCCAGCTCACCTCATGGCTTTGCTCCATAAAAACCCTCTAAAAAGTGAGGTAGGGGGGTTACCCACTTTCCGGGTTCCCCCTTCTGTCTCTCTTAAGGCAGAAGTTTTCTCTCGCAATAAAATTTTCCTACTCAAACCTCCATCATTTCTAAAATTCATTCTTCGAATTTTAGAGAACATGAACTCGCATTTCAGGTGGGGAGTTAGGCCTTAACTCTCCTGCATCACTAATATGTCAAATCTCTCAACCATACCACTGAGTGACAAAAACAGTCACAACTTGAACACTCTGTATTTTAAAAAGAACACAGAAATTCTATATTTCCTTTATATATTTAAATGCATTTTTAAAAAACAGTAGATGGACTAGCACAACATACAGGAATCTATGGGACACAATGAAAGCAGTTCTGCGAGGGAAATTCATAGCAGTGAATGCATACACTCAGAAAATAGAGCAAACTGCAATAAAAAATCTAATGGTGAACCTCAGACAACTAGAAAAAGAGGAGCAAAACAAACCAAAGCACATACTGGAGAGGAAATTATAAGGATCAGAGCAGAAATTAATGCAGTGGAGACAAAGAGAACAATACAAAGAATCAATGAATCAAAGAGCTGGTTCTTTGAAAGGATAAATAAGATCGACAGACCCTTAGCCAACCTTATCAAACAAAGGAAGGAAAAGGCTCAAATCCATGCTATAAGGAATGAAAATGGGGAAATCAGCATAGACCCAGAAGAAGTCCAAAGGATCATAAACACATATTTTGAAAATCTATA